>JBCFYV010004445.1:0-22197 GCA_039000515.1 Timema cristinae
GGTCACCACAACAAGTGTATGCAGGAAAGTGCTAATTTTACGTCCGGAACCTTCATGAACGCAACCGGTCTTTTCTCAAGGTAGGGTACCCGGTTGTCATCCCTAAGGCCCTTCTACCAAGATATTACAACCGGCGCACTTTCACTCAGGAGCTCAAAGCGGTGGTATCCAATATTAAACCGAGGAGAGCCGTGTTACATGCCAAGGTCGTCAACAGAGGGGCCAAAGGTCTCTGTGCAGGATTTAACGGCAGGGGAAGGGAAGAAAGAAGGAAGGAAGAAGTAGGAAAGAGAAGGTGGAAGAAGGAAAGAGAAGGTAAAAAAAAAGTGAAAGGAAAGAAGTAGGATAGGGTTTTCCTGCACGAGGTACATCCTGCACAGATGCCTCCCCTTTTAGTCGCCTCTTACGACAAGCAGGGGTTACTGCGGGACTATTCTTAACACCGTCCCGTAGGGGGGTACCCGAAAATAAAGGTTCGTATGAAAAATACCGAAAAGTTTTTAACCTAAATGTTAACGTTAGTTTTGGTTATCCGAGACAGGACACCATTAGCTCGTACGACCTTTATGCTGCTAGAGTTCATGCAATTGAACATGGACTAAACATCAAGCGGGGATTTCACGACCCAATTTAGGGACTCTAAAACGGGCCCGATCGCCGTCGGCCCTGAAATCCGATGGTGAAATGTGTGCTCCTGAAAACGTTCTTGGGAGGCGACCAGGCAGGGAGGTCGGGAGAGATTTCCAACCGATTTAGGGAGGAAGGGTGGGGGTAGACCAGGCCCCCACCGCTTCTCCTGGTGAACGGGACGTGAAATGCTCCACCAGGCGAATCGCTCTGTCCGTATGTCCGTAATGTGGATCTAGATTGAGCACACGTGTTCGCACCTCGCGTTTTTTTTTTTTTTTTTTTGTATTTTCGATTTTATCTTATGGAATCTGCAGAGCAAATGAAAAAGACGTGTTGACGGAAATTATATAAATGTATAAATCATACAAACTGTTGTGGGACACTTCCCAAGCTTCATATTTTAATAAAGATGCGAGAAACCACGCCTTTGCCTGCTTGCTTATTGTTTATAAGAGACTTAAACCGGAAGCAACATTAAAAGACGTTAAGAAGAAAATGGAGAATATGAGAAGCACGTACAAGAAGGAAGTAAAAAAGGTAAGTTTTATTACTTTTTTTATTGACTATAGGTAGGTATGTTATTGCATGTGCGAATGTAAATAAACTAACCTATCTGTACTTTACCTATTTATCCAGGCAATATTATTTTCTTGTCTCTACGTATAACTTGTAAAAAATAAATTGAAGCAAATGTGCATTTTGATCCTCTAGGTCAAAGGGAGCTTCATCACTGGCTCAGGATCTAAAGAACAGTACGTGCCCACTCTTTGGTATTACGAGCCCATGCTGTTTTTGGATGAGAAAGAAATAGTACGGCCTGGTGCAGAGACTATGGAGAAAGAAGACGAATGTGATACAGTAAGTTGGTGCACAAATGATTTATTTGCTTTATTTTTAATTAAGTGCAAGCACTACTAATTCAAATGAAGTAAGTTAAGTTAGTATCCAAACAAGAACTAAGCTATAAAAAACACATATATGTACTCATGTAAAACACTTATAGTATGCATATATGTACTCATGTGAAACACTTATAGTATGCACTCATCAATATTCCGAAATTGAATTACTTGTACACTGGAAAGATCAGCAGAAAGGTATACAACTCTTCATAATACTTGGGGAATGACAGTGAGCATGTCCTCCTGAAAAGGAACGCTCCATTCATGGGTGAAATAGTGCACAAACTTATCACATATTTTGATGCCTTCATCTTAACGCTGTTTGTCATTACTCAGGCATAATGGTATAAGTTCACCATTTAATCTCCACTATCCAGGATGAAACGTACAGTTTACAGTGTCTTCTTGGTCCACAGTCACATCATACTGTTGATACAAAGGGTTGAATGTTGATAAATAATTGTGCAGAGTACAACACGCAAGAATTATTTTGTCCAAAGTGTCCAAATTGACGGCAATGCATGTACGCAGAATGCGAAATCTGGAGGCTAGGATCCCAAACACGTTCTCAGTTACTCTTCTTGCTCGAGATAAACGGTAATTGAAGATACGGCGGTCGTGAGTGATATTTTTTAAAGTGTAAGGTTTCATTAAGTGCTTGTTAAGTGCAAAAGCACTGTCTCCTAAGAAAACGTAAGGAGCTTCTATATCCATTCCGGGGAGATTACCGTCCACAGGCAAATTTAATTTTCCTGTGATTAGTTTTTCATACAACCTTGAGCTCTCAAACACCGTTGAATCGGAGACACTTCCATTTATCACAGTTTTGACGTACATAAAACGGTAATTTGCATCCACTAAAGCAAACATAATCACACTGAAGAATTTATTGTAGTTGAAATATAGAGATCCGCTTCCTGAAGGTTTATTAATTGCCACATGCTTCCCATCAAGGGCACCAACGCAGTGTGGAAAGTTCCACTTTTCTTCAAATGTAGTTGCGACTTTCTTCCACTGTTCCTCACTAGCTGGCATCTCAAAACAACAAATATTAAAATGTTGTTAGTCTCTTCCAATCTTTCAATGAATCTTATAGTAAGTACCTTATGATTTTTAGATGTTTATGAATATTTTGAGTGTGATTGTCATAATCAATTAGTCCTTTTCATTCAAATTAACGATACTAATTTTGTTTGCAGATTATGAATGATACACAACAAGAACATACCCCGGACGAGCCACCAGTCGAAACCCCAACTGCTACACTTCAGCCATCCAGCGATCCATCCGACCCTTCATCAACTCCTGCTTCTGGCTCTGTTTTACCAAATGCATCACAAAAGATTTCCCCTTCAACAAACACACCCATCACTCCAAAGAGGACAAAGATGTCACTAAGGAAAAGACAGGATGCACTAATTGACGCTGCCCAAGCCCTGATGCAAGGCACCGGTAACCAGTTTGATACTTTTGGAGCAAATGTTGCCCAACAGTTGCAAATGTTGACGCCGGACCAGCAGGCCATTGCTCAAAAACTATTTTATGTTGTGCTATTTCTTGGAAAGTTGGGACAACTGACACTAACAACTTCAGTTTTACCAACATCTCCAGCCTCCTTACCTATGCCTGTTAGTGGTCCATCTCCCACTGTACCTTATTACATCTCGCGTTATTCTCAGCCCTTTGAACGTTTCAATCATCAATACGACCGATTTTCAAGTGTCTCAGATCTTGCTTCCCCACCGATGTTTTATCACGGATCTACATCATCACAGACAACCCCTTCTCCCTCACCCACGGTCATTCCATCAGCATCACAAGGGGATTATTCAAAATCATCTTATGCCCCAATCAATCATGAAGAACATAATAATACGGACACTAACCAACAAATGTGTTAATATTTTATTTTGCACTGATTTGTTATGTTTATTTTCATGTTTTGTTGTTTCCTGTTTTTTTAACATCATTTGTATACTAAGGTAACTTACCCACTACTTTTACTATAATACAAATAAATTAGTGCCATTGATAATTTTGTTTTTGTTTCCCTGGATTCAAAGTTTCTCATTCAATTTGTTTTAAATTTGTAATTTATTTTTCAAAATTTCGCGTAAAAATTCAATCGAACGGTTAATGATATGGTTGAATAACCAAGACTTGGTTATTGTTTCAATCAATTCAAATGGAATAATACATAGAAAATTAATTATTCCATTCTGAATCGAAGACACCAAACTCAACCTAATTTGAAAAATCTTGATTTATTGAATTTATCAACATTTCAAATTGAAATTTAAACCGCTTCTCTTGATCCGATTTCGCTGGCTAACGGACTCATAATTATTTTTGGGACAAAGTATTTTTGCGCCTAATTTGAACCCTCTAAGTCGATCCGTTCGAAAGTTATAGCTCTGAAGGATATATATATATATATATATATATATATATATATATATATATATATATATATATATAAATGAATAAGTCAATACCTATACTCAATAAGTCAATCAATTTATGTACAAAAAATATTAAAATTTAGAATTTGTTGATGCTTGAAACTTATGCAGCCGGAAAAGTTTTCGAAAATTCGACAATTTTGTGAATTTGCATGATCTAAATAGCTTAATTTTCTTCGAAAATTTGCTGAATAAGAAGCTAATTTCACGAATCACTAATCAGTTTACTTACCTTTATATACTGCTTGAGACAATTGTAGATAGCTGCACAAGTTTCCGGAATCATGGTTGACATCAATGATGGTGATATAGCAGCACTATACTTCAAGTCTTTGTACGTCCTGCCAGTGGCCAAAAAACGAAGCGTGACAATTAATCGTTCCTCTGCACTCACTGATTCACGCATAACTGTTTTTCTTTTTTCGATATGAGGCCTCACCATATTTAATAAATCGGTGAATACCTGGGGTGTCATACGCAAGAAATTCCGGAGATCTTCAGCATCCAATACTTCCATAAATCTTGCAAGACTCAATGCAGGTCTTTGGCGGTATATCTGCTTCATCCACATCTTCTTTTTCTTCCTTTCTTTCTCGCACACAGCCAATGCAGTTAATGCAACACCAACAACTACCTGCTTTGATAAATACGGAGCCATTTTGAAACTTTAAGAGCAACGAACTGAGCAGTAGATCGGACGCAAAAGAAAGTACAACGCTCTGCCGAGGAGAGGGGAGAACAGTTACAGGGAGATCGGGACCAGGAACGGGAACGGGCGGTCGGGGACGCGTCGTGAAATCCCCGCTTTAGCCTGATGATAGCAATTAGAAACGAGGAACTGAGAGAAAATTGCACAAGCAGTCTGTAAAAAATAAACTGCACCTGACTGAGAGAAAATATCACAAGCATTCTATAAAAAAAATAAACTGCACCTGATGAAAGCCAATATGTTTTTACGTTCAAAAGCGTTTATCACGGTTGAATAGCCAAAAATCTTCGGGTAACGAGTCTATTAAAGTACCCAAGGCAAATAAGGCCCAGGGTCTAATAAGGCCTGCTTTAAGAAAATAACATTTACCGTCAGTTACGCAGGTTGGGTTTTTTCCACACACATCGAAGAAACAGTGTAATGTCAACTCAGTGGAGCGATATTTACCAGCGGCGCCATATTGACAGTTTAACCGAGACCTTTGTTTGAGGTGGTTGTGTCTCTTCGTTTTATAAAATTACGACGTTAAAATTCGTATGTTTTATTTAAAATCTTGTTTTTTTCAGATTGTTTTTATATTTATATTATTCTTTGAATTTAAAGATTTATAAATATGATTGTTTTAATTAATTTGAATTCATATTTTATGTGAAAATAGTTGTAACCTGACCTATTATTCAGCGGCTAATAAGGCCCAGTAAATTTTGTTGGTGGGCCTTATTATAAACCTTTAATGAGACCGATTACTTTAATTTACAAAAAGTGATGTAGATAATAATCAAAAAAATATTAAAGACAGCAAACTTGTATCAAACCGTTCAGAAATAAATGTTACTTCTTTCAGGTTGAGTGCTAGAGAATAAAATTAAGTTAAATATTTTAAATTCGTTTTGCAATTTTTCAAATTGTTAAATTTTCTTAATAAATATTTCTAGTATATTTCTTTATAACATATATGTTATATAAAATTATATTTAATATATGCACGATATGTGATTTTTTTAATGATTATATGTTCTAAAACAATTTTTTTTATATAAAACTTCAATGTCAAAGGAAAAATACGTGAGAAAAGGCCTGAGTGTTTTAGCAAGGAATAGAGAAAGAGCTCTGTGAAAAAGGATTAAACTGCTATAATTTGTGATTTTATTTTTTGGTGATCGCGAGTCACTTATTTTGTTGCTGAAAATGTCAGAAGTTAAGAAGAAACGGAGTCTTTAGACTGATGAAAGTCTGGAAGACACTATGAAAGCTGTACAAATAGGACAACTATCTCAACGTGGGGAGTCAGAACGCTATAGAGTGCCTAGAAGAACATTGAGGAACCATTTGAAGAGAGAGAGGAGGACGACGAAAATCTTAGGAAGAAAGACTGTGATGACTAAAGAACAAGAGAAGAACTTGATATAAATAATAGTAAAATTTGTTTCAATAGATGTCCCTTTAACACCAAACGCTATAAGAAGGAAAACTATTATATTTTGTGAACAAAATAAAATTAAGAATCACTTCAATGAAGAAAGTGGTCTCGCAGGAAAAGATTGGTTTAAGTTGTTTTTAAAAAGAAACCCAAACATTTCCAAACGTAATGCCCAATTTTTTAATCCTGCTCTAGCTAAAAAAAACACTAAATAAAGCCATAGTGAAGCAGCACTTTGATGAGAGTTGGACATTAATAATCATACAGAACGCCTCTACAGCATGGATGAAAAGGGATGTCGTCTCACGATACATAAACAACAGTTAATCTTAGCGCAAAAAAGGTTCTCGAAGAGTACATAGGGTTTCTTCAGAGCATGCAGAGCGTGTCACTGTTGTTGGTTGTGTAAATGCAGTAGAGGCTGATATCCCCCCTATGATTATTTTCAAAGGTAAAAGGCATAAGCCTGAATTCAATGATAATTTATATGCTGGGAGTTTAGTAGGAATGACACCAAAGGGGAGCATGACTACACCATTATTCATTGAATTCATTAACCACATTGGAAAACACAAAGTTCATAGAAAATGTTTCCTGATTTTTGATGGGGCATCGTCGCATTTGGATTATCTCATATTTGACGCTACAGAGAATAATAATATTTTGCTGTACTGCTTTGTTAAGGCCTTCGACGTTTCTTTAATGTAATTTTGTCGGCGGTCCCTCACTGGTCTTTCCTCAAAGCACCAGTGGGACTCGCCTTTGCGGCCTCACCTCTACCATCACTCATCCCAAACTCCGGAGTCCCAGAGGCGGGATTGAGCGGGTTAACAACAGCCGCACGTGATTTAGGGCCCCGAGGAGGAGTCCTCGTGGGTATAGATGGTGGAGACGAGTTCATAGGAAGCGTCGCCTCCTGCACAACTTGTTGAAACTGAGAATCTCGAGTAGTGACGAGAGCGACAGGTCTAGAAGATGTCTTAGAAATGTTGAATGTGCAATGGCAGTTGGGACAATTTATGTTTTGGCTGACAAGCTGACTATATGACGTCTGAAATACCAGAGCTTGACTGGATAGGTATTCTTTACGTACCTGGGCATATGAAATCTTATTTTCAGTTTGAATCTACAGGATTTTATTCTCTGCCTTTCATTTTGGACAGGCCCGAGACCAGGCAGAATGCGGACCCTAGCAGTTCACGCAGAGTTTAGGAGACTCACACGGTGTATCCTGAGGCTCTTAACCGCAATATGCACAGGTTGGCTTACCACGGCATCGCAGCTTCGTATGCCCAAACTCTTGGCATTGAAAACAGCGTAGTGGGTTGGGGACATATTATTATTATTATTGTTTAACGGCCCATTGACACATCTAGGTCATTAGGGCCTTGAAATATATTAAAAACATAATAAAATCCCCATAGGGGAAAGAGATAAAACATTCACCATCTGAGACACTCCATAGGAGTGGTCAAATGGACTCTTGGTATAAATTAAGTGATACACCTGCTAAAAAAAAACACAAGTGTATCACTCCAATAAAAAGACAAAACAAACATATTAAAATATAACACGTTAAAAAGACAAAACATGTTAAAATGATAATACGTTAAAAAGAAAAAACAACATGTTAAATTGTAATAAAACCATTTAAAAAGATCTCAATATGAGAGAATATCCAAAAGAGCCACTTTATAAAAGTGACTCAAATTGTATTAAAAAGATCCGCCTGGCGTATAAAACGGAGTAAACAAATAACTCCATCCGCACTATCGCGTAATAAAAAACGTAAGTCACCTTTAAAATCAAGAACCAGACGGATAGGGGCTAGTTTGCGACACTCCACCAAAATGTGATGCACACTAAGGGGAGTATCACAAAACTCACACACTGGAGGTGGATCCCCTCTTAGTAAAAAACTATGGGTCAATGAAGTATGTCCGACGCGGAGTCTCGTCACGATGACCTCCTCTCTTCTAGACTTTCGTATAGAAGAGGGCCATCGCGACACACCGTCCCTGATGGACCGCAGCTTATTCTGAGCAGGGGTCAAGACCCACTGCTCGTGCCAGGTGCGTAAGACCCCACGCCGAACATAACCCTTTAGGTCTAAAAACATGACACCCAGACTCGCCTCCGGAGGCAGGCGTGCTGCCTCCTTGGCTGCCTGGTCCGCCAGTTCATTTCCTGGAAGACCAGCGTGACCAGGGATCCAGCAAAAGGCGAGCCGGGTGATTAATGAATCAATTTTTAAAATTTGCTCATGTATCATCTGCACGAGGGGATTCCAGGAGTAGAGAGTGGACAATGCCAACAGAGCACTCATGGAATCCGTGCAGATGAGGACAGAACGGTGACTACTTCGGTAAACAAAACACAAAGATTTAAAAATGGCATATAATTCAGCCGTAAAAACACTGGTTTCTTTAGGTAAACCAAATTTAAAATTGGATTCTTCCACAACAAAAGCACATCCCACGGAGGCTCCAGATTTAGAGCCGTCAGTGTAGATGCGCTGGAATCCGTGAAAGCGAGTGGAGAGGAGCTCATTAAAGGTCCTCTCATATACAAAGTTGGGGGTGGTCGCTTTAGGGAACTTGGCAAGATCAAAATGGCATTGAGGTAGGCGTATCTTCCAGGGAGAAACACGACCTGGGGATGTGGGGATAGGCTTTGGCAAAACTATCCCACACGTGTCGAAAACCGAAAGCATCCTGATCCCAACCGGCCTTGTACTACGCCATTTGGTTTCATACAAGACACGGTTAGGGGGATGAAACAGAGGACGATAGGCAACATGCTGCGCCATGCAATGAAGTTTCGACACGTAAGATGCCAGAAGATAGGACCGCCGGTAAGAAAGAGGGGGCTCACCGGCGTCGGCACAGATGCTGACGACTGGACTGGTACGAAAGGCACCAGTAGCCAGTCGAATGCCAGCATGGTGGACACTATCTAGCATCTTTAACGCCGAGGGTCTATCTGAGCCATAAACAAAGCTCCCATAATCTAGTTTAGATCTGACCAGGGCCCTATACAGGCGCATCAAGGTTTCCCTATCAGCACCCCAGGACCGGCCGCTAACCACTTTGAGCAAATTCAATGCCTTGATACACCTCGCTTTCAGGTCTTTGATGTGGGGGATCCAAGTTAGTTTAAAATCGAATAAAAGTCCCAGGAACCTTACGGTCTCGGAGACAGGTAAAACAGCGTTGTCCATTAAAATATTGGGGGCTGGCTGTATTCCGCGTAATCTATGGAAGTGGACGACAGTCGTCTTGGTCGCAGAGAAACGAAAGCCATTACGAGATGCCCACAACCATAGATTGTTTACAGCGAGTTGTATCTGTCGTTCAGCCCTGTGGAGACTTGATGAAATGCAATAAATTGCGTAGTCATCCACAAAAAAGCATGAACGAATAGGTGAGCGCAGGTTGTCCACAATACTATTTATCGCGATAGCGAACAACGTACAGCTCAGAATACTCCCCTGAGGCACCCCATTTTCTTGAATAAAATCATCGGATAAGGTGTTATTCAACCTTACCCGGAAGTGTCTATCCGACATAAAATTAGATATAAAAGAAGGAAGGTTTCCTCGAAACCCCCAATTAAAAAGTGTTTTCAAAATGCCGTACCGCCAGGTGGTATCGTACGCTTTCTCCAGATCGAAGAAGACAGCCAGAAGATGCTGCTTATGGAGAAAAGCGTCACGAATAGCCGTCTCTAGACAGACAAGGTGATCCGCCGTGGATCGGTTACGGCGAAAACCACATTGAATATTAGATAGCAGATTGCGGGATTCTAAATACCATATAAGTCGCTTATTAATTATTTTTTCCAATATTTTACATACACAACTAGTTAAAGCTATCGGTCTATAGCTAGTTGGCTCTAATTTATCCTTGCCACTTTTATATATTGGGATAACGGTTGCTTGCCTCCACAGTGTTGGGAATTGACGAGATTCCCAAACACAATTGTAGAGGTCTAAGAGGAATGCCCATCCAGCAGGGGACAGTTGGCGCAACATTTCGTAATGTATATCATCCGGGCCAGAGTTGTATTGCCCGCCTGGGTCAGGGCATAGGTAAGTTCCTCTTTAGTAAAGGGGGAGTTATAATCCTCCCCCCGACTTTGGCCAAAATCAATAGTAAGGCGCTCGATACTGCGCTTATGCACCGCGAATTCGTTAGAGTAGCTCGCAGTGCTAGAAATATTGGTGAACATCGAGCCCAATACATTGGCGACCTCCATAGGGGAGGAGAAAAGTGAACCGTTTGACATAAGTGCGGGTATATTATAAATGGTATTTTTGCTACTACGTACTTTACGAATGTGATCCCAAACCTTGGTTGTGGGAGTGGAAATAGTAAGGGTAGAAATAAACTGTCTCCAAGACTCTCTTCTGCTTTCTCGAATGATACGGCGAACTCTAGCACGTAGAATTCGGAATGACTCCAGATTCTCCGAAGTAGGACGTCGATGAAAGAGACGTAGGGCTCTTCAACGGTTAGAAATAGCCAGCCGGCACTCCTCGTTCCACCAGGGAACAGGACGGTGGCGCGGGTTTGGCGAGGATTTAGGGATGGATGCCCTCGCCGCCGCGATGACCGTCGAAGTAAAATTCCCGGCCTTAATATCGACGTCAGGATGTTGGGATTCACCAAATACAGCGAGCTCGCGGAATCTATCCCAGTCAGCACGTTTTAGCACCCATTGGGGTATCCGCGCTGTACTGGGAGGATCTTCAAGTGTTGAGAGCAGAATGGGATAATGATCACTGCCACATAGGTCCGAGTGGACCTCCAAAAGGAAGTGGGCAGCGATCCCGGGACTACAAAATGTTAGGTCGATGGCAGAGGATACACCATTAAAGGTAGAGAAGTGTGTCTGGGTCCCGGTGTTCATTAACACCAGGTTTCCCGAGACAAGAATGTCCTCCACCATCCTCCCACGTGCGTGAGTAATATTGGACCCCCACACCAGGTTATGCGCATTAAATTCCCCCAAGATGATATAGGGGGCGGAAGTTGTATAAAGAGGGCCTCTAGGGTCCTCTTAGGAACACGCTCTCCCGGTGGGAGGTAGATGCAACATATTGTTACCTCCAAAGGGAGGGAGACTCTGACAGCAATCACTTGGAGATCAGAAACGATATTAATATGTGTGTGATATATATTGCTTCGTGCGAATATAGCCACACCTCCACTAGCCCGATCAAAGAAAGGCTTGTCGGTACGATACACATCGTACCCACGAAGCATCGGGTTGTCATTTGGGCGGAAGTGGGTCTCCTGCAAACACAAGATGGAAGGATGCAGGGAAGAAATTTGTTGTTTAATTTCATCTACACGAGCATAGAAACCCCTACAATTCCATTGTAGTAGCGTCATAATTAGTTAATATAATATTTAGTTATCCTCGCAATCCATGTCACTATCCCTTAGTAATAAAAATTGGTTGAGGGCCTTTTTAGGTCCTCTTGCCTTTCCCAGTCTCTCCTGGACCTCCCGCTTCAGGAGAGGCTTCGCTTTATTTTGGAGAGATCCTTGCGCGAAGGCTTTGTTAAGGCCTTCGACGCTTTTTTAATATTTATTTCGGCGGTCACTCGCTGGTCCTTCTTCAAGGCACCAGTGGGACTCGCCTTTACGGCCTCACCTGTTTCGCCACTCATCCCGGCCTCTGGAGGCACAGAGGCTAGAGTGAGCAACTCAACAGTGGCCGCATGCAATTTATTTCCCCGAGGAGGGCTCGGGGGAGTTCCCCGAGGAGGGCTCGGGGGAGTTCCCCGAGGGAGTTCCCCGAGGGGGGCTCGGGTGAGTTCCCCGAGGGGGTTTCCTCGGCGGTACAGGTGGTGGAGGCGACTGTTGTGAGGGTGTCGCCACCTGTCCTATATTTCGCATCACCATAGTTGATGCTGGTTTTTTTGTTGAGTCTCGAATAGAGACGAGTGGCACAGGTCGTGTAGAAGTCTTTGCAATATTAACTGCGCAGTGGCAGTTAGGGCAATTTATATTTTGGCTAACAATTTGGCTGTAGGAACTTTGAAATACCGGAGCTTGTAGTGCAGTATACTCTTTGCGTGCCTGGGCATAAGGGATCTTCTTTTCTGTTTGGATCTCCAGGACTTTTTTCTCTACTTTCCAATTCGGACAGGACCGAGACCAGGCAGAATGAGGACCCTTGCAATTAATGCAGAATTTAGGAGACTCGCATGGTTGTTCATGAGCCTCCTGTCCACAATCTGCACAGGTTGGCTTACCACGGCAACGCAGCTTCGTATGCCCGAATTCCTGGCACTGAAAACAGCGCCGAGGGTTGGGGACATACGGCCGGACCCTAAGCACGTGGAAACCAGCTCGGACCTCCTTTGGTAAGGAAGGAGTGGCAAATGTTAGGATATAACTGTCAGTATTCTTCACTACATCGTTCCTTTTGATGGTAATCCTATATACTTCGGTGACATGTTGAGGGGAAAGCTCCTCACAGATGTCCTCAATGCTTACGCAGTCGAGGTCATAGCAAGTGACCACTCCCTTGCAAACATTGAGGAACCTGTGCGGTTCCACCTTCACCTTTAAATGATTCGAGGGGCTCAACGGTATGGTAGTTATTGCCATTATTTTCGCTGTCTGAAGGTCATTTTCGGTCTGGATCATTATTGTGCCATCGCGCAGTTTTCTAATTGAAACCCCAAACTCGGCAGCTCTACTAATCACTCTTTCAAGGACAAATGGGTTGACACGCCTGAGGTTCTCATTTTCTTCTATTCGGACATTATCAGGAAGCGGGCTGGGGCCTCACCACTTCCTGGATTTTTTCAATTAAAGGGCTGGACGGCCTTACCCGTTTCCGCCTCTTATCTATATTACGACCCTGTGAGGGGCCGGGCAGTGAGTTGCCAGCAGGGTTTGGCAGTACGATGCCAGCGGCGACAATATTATCGGCCATGCCGTAATTGGGGACAACCTACACAGTACTCGGATCGTAGACCCAGGGTGATCCAAGTTGGTACTACCACATATGGCTCTGTTAACTGTCCCGACGAGAGGCTCTATACGACGCTAGACATGACAACCTTCGCATAGAGCATCGCCGAGAGAGAGGTCGTCGCAGCAAGTGGGTGTAGGAAAGTGCCAATTTTACGTCCGGGCCCTCATGAACGCAACCGATCTTTTCCCAAAGTAGGGTACCCGGTTATTGTCATTCCTAAGGCCCTTTTACTTAGGTATTGCAACCGGCGCACTTTCATTTAGGAGCTCAAGGCCGTGGTATCCAATAATAAACAGAGAAGAGCCGGGTTAGTTGCCAAGGTTGTCAACGGAAAGGCCAAAGGCCTCTGTGCAGGAAGAACGGTGGGGGAAAGGAAGAAAAAGGTAAGGAAAGATAAAGCGAAGGGGGAAGAGTGAAAAAAAGGGGGAAAGTGAAGGAAGAAGAATATGATGTGAAAGGAAAGATATAGGATAGGTTTGTCCCACACGAGGTACGTCCTGCACAGAAGCCTCCCCTTTTAGTCGCTTCTTACGTCAAGCAGGGGTTACTGCGGGACTATCCTAAACCCCGTCCCGCAGAGGGGCCTATGGTCATGGTTTCAGTTCTACAGCTGGGGTTGTAAGTAGGCTAAATTTAATATTTACATATATAATTAAAAACTGTGTACACAGTGATCAAAAGTTATTTAAAAGTAGATAAGTCCATTGTTATATATTTTCAATCATTCAGACAGATTAGACATCTTCCAAACAGCAATCATTTAGACGACACAATGTATTTTGACTGTGACATATTAGATAAAACTTTGCGTTTTTGATTCAGTAACTAAACAGTGGGAAACTTATGAATACAAGAGTATGAGCAATAATTTTTCTTTTATAAGTATTTCCTTTCAACCTGTAGATGTGTGGGAAAGTCGGGAATGAATATATAGCTATTCCAACGTATTATTTTATGTTAATTGTAAATGATTCTTTCAGGGTGCCATAATTGGTGCAGAAACTAATAAACTGCAGTTCTTGGGCGTAAAAAACAGTTTCTGATCTCTGTGTGCACGTTATAAAACATCAAGGACAGAAATTCCTTCGCACACTTGTTACAAGAACTATGTTGGACCCGCCACAGGGATGGAGCAAAGTCTTATAGTCGAGGGATTTTCACAGAGTGTCGACCAGCACGGGTTGTTATAGTTTAATTATATTGGCGATGGAAACTCAAGTGTATATGCACGCTTACAGGAACATGTATCCTATGGACGTCATATAATAAAAATAGAGTGCTCTAATCATATGACTAGAGCTTTTAGCGATGGACTTCACAAACTTGCAACCAATACAATCTATGCTCCAGAATGGAAGACGAGTTCTTACAGAGGTAGTGAACGGTGTGTCGCGTATAGAACGCTTGGTAAAGGGAGTGCGCACAGCTATAAGAGAATCTTCAAGTATAGAAGATCACTCACAAGGATGTAAAATACTGCGGCAAGATCTCTTGAACTCTATAGATCATGTATGTGGCAAACATGATAACTGCCGACCAGAATACTGTAAGAGGAAAGAAACCCAAGAAACTGATGTCACTCCACGCCTTACCTCAAGTAACCTTCTCGCTCCAATGAGGAAACTCTTGGACAGACTTGTTCGCAATGCAGATCGTCTAGCACATAATCAGACAACTAATCAAGAAGAAAGGTGAGAATATCATAACAAATAACTTATATTGAGCTAAATAATTTAGGCATATATTGTATGCATTTATTTAATTAATAATTTTGTTCCTTTTATTTTAGATATACGAGTTTGGTTGCTAAGTTCACCGGAGGCAAACGAATTGATTTCTGCAAGAATGGATCCTACAAGAGACAAACCCTTGGTGCGGGTTTGGCTCATTCCTCTGGCCCGTCATGGCACTGCAGCCCGTCGAAAAGATTATCTGGAAGAAGCCCTGGTAAATCTTTCAAAAATATGTGCTTGAAAAAAGATAAAGTTAGGTCAGCTCTTCATAAGAAGTACCTCACAGGAAAAGGCAAGAAAAATAAAAGAAACTGCGCAGGTCTTAATATAGACAATGGTCCAGAGGCTGCACAACTTGATATTCCAGCAGAAGACTTGGAAACTAAGACACAAGAATTCCTCCAAAACATATTGAAAGAAGTTGAGAGTGAAGAAAAGTGTTCATCATTGGAAAGACAAACTGTGGGGCAACATGAAAATGCACTTTGGAGAGAGTCCCATCTTAATCGCCTAACTGCATCTAAATTTGGTATAGTGGTTCGTGGATTGGAGCACACACCATGCCACAATATAGTAAAAAACATCCTTTTCAAGCAAGAGCTAAATACGTTTTCAATTCAATACGGAAGGCTTCATGAACGGAGTGCACTAGGTAAATATGAAGAAATTCAAAATGTGAAAACCAATGTGGAATTTTTGTTCGTCCTTATGCCTATTATCTTGGTACTAGTCCAGATGTCACTGTTGGGACCGATGGCATTGTAGAGATAAAATGTTTCCCTTCAATCGGAATATAAAATTTGAGGATGCAGTAACGGAACGCAAGAACATCTGTCTTGAGAAGAAGGATGGTAGGCTGTCTTTGAAACGGTCTCATATCTACTACTATCAAATACAAGGCCAGCTCAACATTGCACAGAAATCCTTCTGCGATTTCGTTGCTTATGTTGAGAATGACTTCTTGGCTGAGAGAATATAAAAAAATGAAGTCTTATGGGTTGAAATTATGTTGCCAAAACTGCACAGATTTTATTTTGAGTGTATGGTTCCAGATATAATTGATAGCTGTATAAGAAGGAAAATGAGATGCAGAGATCCCAAATACATTCTAGAGGCTATGACTGCACGCACACTGAAAAGTAGCGAGGGTAAAATGTGCCAGTAAATCAGTTTGTGTGGAGGGTTGGAGTAGGGATATGATGTTAGTTTGAAAATTTATTAAAACATTTTTTTAAACTGTAGTAAAATTTTCGTCGTTTGTGTTTGGATTGTGGGGAAATTAGTCTAATAGAGTATATTTAAACCAATATATGCAATACCTTTTGCAAGATATACATTTCTCAGTAACATACAGACTGTGATATTATTCTTCTAGAGATGAGAGGAATGTAAATGACGAAGCTATATTTATGTACAACCAATATATGATATACATGTGTGTGCATTGTATATATGTTAGTTTGTGGTTTGGTAAGTGTTAAGAACAGTACAGGCATCTCTACTAAAAGAAGGGTGGTTGGCTCTGACTACAGACAACAGAAAGACAAACTATGTGTTGTTAGAGCTGAATAATTATAATTGGACCTAAATGTGATGTGAAAAAAAAACAACTGCTGGACTGGTAACCATGTAAGTGTGATTACTGCGGCGCTATCTTTGTAACCAATACCGCACATTTTTTCATATACATTTGATTTTATACGTAAATAGCCTACATCAGATACGTAGGTAAGTGTTAATGAATAATCGAAAAAAAGCTAAATTTAGAGGAAGTGTAACAGCATTTGCTTGGAGAGATAGAGAGTGGGAAACTATCCAGGAAAAACCACTCTTAGTACACCCGACCGGTATTCCAACCCAGATCTCCGGATCATAAGTAGTTTATTCTATCACGAGAGTGATGACTTAAACCATGTCACCACCCACATCAGGAACCAGGCGGAAGAAAGGCGTTTGTCTCATCTTGCCTGGTTGGCTGGTGACGCCAGGTTGGTGTTCCAATCTCAGCCTGATGTGCATAGGGCTTTTTACTTAAATAGTTCCCCAGTCTTCCTTTATGCAAATGCTGATACATTTATTCTACATGCTACCATCCTCACTCTTATTCCATTAGTGCAAATATACGGCTATCTCGGCCACGTGAACAGGCACATACTGTATATAGCCCTAAGAGAATTTACCAGGGACCAGTATTAAGGTACTTTTGTTTTAATATCCAAATATGGTATTGTATTATTGTAGAGGACGTGAAATTATAGTGCAATTAGTATTCACTCACAATTCAGATAATACCATTCATTGGCTTTGCTCGCATATAAAAAATAATTAGTATTATGGTAGGAAGAAACTTTTTGGAAATACAAACATATTTTATTTGCGATCAACATTGATAAGTGATGTCATTGATATCATCTATCAAACATGTCGGCTTCAGATCCCATGACCTGATTTATGAATATATTAATAAAAAAATAGTAACTTATGTAGATGTAGGATCCTGTTTTTCCTCCCAGTATCATAGGATTCACCAGTTTTAATTCAATGGGTTGGGGAGGGTAGGACGGATTAAACAAAGTTCGTACTCAGTTTTTGTTGGTAGGAGTGAAAGTTGTAGGTGACCTGGCGGTCTAGGAGTAAGGTGTCGGACTTCTGTGCTGGCGGCCGGGGTTCAATCCTCGGTCCCGGCACAGATTTATCTGATTACCAAACCCTTCCTTCACCCCTGACAAGACATCTTGTGAATGTGGGGAATGCCAGGCCTCCACCGTGGTTCGGATTCCACGTTAAACTGTAGGTCCTTCATTTCATACCACAATCACACTACCATTACACATTAGCGTAAGTGCGTATAACCCGAACGGGTAGTAAGACGCGTAGCTAATAATAATAATAATAATAATAATAATAATAATAATAGGAGTGAAAGTTGGGGGGAAGGGTTACTGGCTGTGGCTCGTGGTAAAGTCTTTGAATGGAGTAGTCAATTTTTTTAATATTAAAATATTTTATTTAAATTAGTTAATAATGGCACTTGGACACCGGAATCGAACCGGGACCTTTGGCTTAGCGCGCCAGTGCGCTACCACTGAGTTATCCAGGATTCATCCCGTACCCAGGGTCCTTCTTCCCTTGCCCTGTAAACTACACTTTATTTTAGGTTTATAAATCCAGTTACAAAAACTCCTCGAGGAAAACTTATTAAAACCCTAGATACGAAGTTTTATCCAGATCAGTATAACGGTTTCGGCTTTAGGCCGAGATACAGACAGACAAATAGACAGAATCGCGAAAACTAATTTTTTTATGTTTCATGGAATCATGAAACGTCGACATTTATCAAAATCTCAAATTTGATTTTTTTTTTATGATTACAATACTTCTTTCTCTGATAGATCGAGAGAAATGAAATACTAAGAAATTTGCTATGATAACAATTATATATTTAAAATACTGTTTTGTAATAAACTAATGACTGATCACATCAGGAGCTATTCGTTTTTGTAGACCATCTAGATGAATGGCTAGAATATTGTCACCATAACTAGAATTTAAATACATACATTGTGTCAAGAAAAAAAAAAAAAATCAAGATGAACTGAAAATAAATTTATTTTGTAGGTAGCGGGAACATCCCATTTAATCAAAAGTATAAAAGAGACAAATTTAAAAATGAGGCTCTAGAAAATGAGATTATATAAATAGGGTGATAAAAACTAGGTGCGGTAGGCACTAGACAGCACAAACGTAGCATAAATGCTGGGCGTTTTCAAAAACTAGGTGGCTAGAGGTCGGGTGTCCAACATGACACACATCTCAGTCCTCTCTCGATACTCTTAGAATATTTTTTTTTTTTCAAAGCTACAAGACAACTGTTATCAAACCCTAAGTTCAAACAGTTGACTCATGAAGTATCAGCTTACGTCTGTGCCTCTGTGCCAACACAACAAGGCTGCTTGACGTACACTACCATAATAAAGTTGAAGTCATCTATCCATGCGAAGCTCTAGAGTTACCAGTGATAGTAATACCCTTAACTAACTCGTCTTTCATCGTACAGTTCGCAGCACTGCTAGGCGGGTGACGTCATACCGTCCGGCCGTGCTGCGAGCGAGCGGTCTGCTAACTAGGACCGTCAAATGGTCTAATATAAAGGTAGACACAAGTGGTATAGTTACATAACTTAATTGAAAAATGGAAGGTACGTTTATGTGGAGTGAAAGGGTAAAAAAAATTGCTTGTTCTCGAAAGCAACAAATTTTCAATGGCTCATGCTGCTACCGATGGTAAAGTTTGCTGGAGATGTGCTAACAAAAAGTGTTCAGCAAAAGTGTACACGGACCACGTAGACAGTAACGTTACAATCTATGGTGATACAAATCATAATCACGAAGTGATGAAAATTATAAATAGGCAAGTTATAAGCAATGTTTCAAAGCGAAGAGCTAAGGAAAATTTATGTGAGAGACCATAGAAACTCATACGTTCTGAGTTGGGAAAACAAGATGCAGAAGATATTACAACGCATGACTTTGTACGAAAAAACAACTACACGACCAGGCGCGGTGCTGTTCCGAAACTTCCAACGAATCAAGAAGAAGTATTAAAAGCTGTTGAAGGTAAGTGACTTTTTTTAAGGAATTAAATCAAAAGGCCTATAGATATCTGTGAATTATTTTTCATTGTGTATTTTTTATGTAACCAAGAAACCAAAAAAGTTTTTTTTAAATTCTGTCTGTGTATGTCTGTCTGTCCGGGTTCAGAACTCAGAAACTGCTTGATGGATATATTGGCGTAATATCTTTATACCCTCTTGACATTTTTTTTATTTTGCCCCTAGCTCTCAAATAAAACTAAATTATATTTTTTCTGGGAAGATTTCATTTAAGAGTATTTACTGTTGAGTTAGTTTTGGAAAATCCGTAATATTTTCAAGCTGGCACGAGAGATTTGGTTCAAAATGGGTGTCTGGACATGATAAATAAAATTAAATAATATTTTATCTAGTAAGTTTGTTTAAGGGTACTTCATTGACAAATTATTATTTTTTAAATGGTTTAAGCAATTTGGTTCAAAATGGGTAAGTTATCTGAGGGGCGTATGACAAGATAGATAGAACTTCATTATATTTTTTCGGGAAAAATTTCTTTAAGGGTAGTTTACTAACGAGATTTTTTTTTAAATAATTTAAATAGTATTTTTTTAATATTTGGACATTTTGTTCGAAGATAAATATAATCGATGAGAAACTTAGTATAACATTGTTGTACCATTTATTTTTATTGTATTTAAAATTGCAACAAAAACTATAGTTAATTTCATACTAGGCCTACTATGGAAAAGCATGTTTTTTGTTTCCAACAGAAGTAATATTGAAAAGTATGCAATACAAAATGTAATAATTGGTTTTGTTCCCGTGTTTCAGATTTTAACCCAAGAACGAATACAATGGAAGATTTTGCTCTCATTGTCGATAAGGTTCTCAATATCATAGTGTTCTCCTGCTTTACGAATTTTAACTTTCTGTGTTCCGTGGACACCATTTTTGTATATGGAACTTTTCAGTTCTGTACTAAATTTTACGCAAATGTTTACGATCCATGGTTTTAAGAATGGGCATTACGTACCATTAGTATTTGGTGTATTGCCTTCAAAAAGCATGTCAACGTCCAATTTTTTTTTTTTCAAATTGTTAGTAGAAAAATGTACTCAATTTAATCTTATTTTAAATCCTACAAATGTTGTGATTGATTTTGAGCATGCAATACACAAAGCTTGTTATCATGAAATGGTCGCAGACAAACATTATAGGTTTCCGGTTTCATCTTAGCCAAGCATGGTACCGACACATTCAGTCCCTTGGTTTATCTAAAATATACAACAGTAATTCACCTGAAGGATAGTATCTAAAACAATTTTTCAGGATGCAATTTTTAGAGCCAGAAGACGTGGGCGACTTTTTTGTATCAGAAATGATGCCGAATATACCCGAAAACGAAGAAATCTGTAAATTCTGCGACTACCTTGTAGAGACATATATTGATGAAGAGTCACAATTTCCACCAAAAATTTGGGCCGCCGCATCCAAAGCTACATCCAGGACAACAAACGCGTGCGAATCCTTTCACTCGCAGTTCAATTATCATTTTTATTTCTCTCACCCGTCTTTATATATATTTATGAATACACTCTTAGAATTTCAGACAGAAATGTATACTAAAATCCAGTCAGCCAACTGAAATGTAACTAAAAAAGTGAGGAAAGAAATTAGGTTAAAGAAAGATTTTATAAGATTACACATTTTACTTTTTAAAAATTATTTAATAACCAAGTTGTCAGTTTGTAAAAGAAGTTTCCTACAAATATTTACCGACAACAAATCTGTAAAAGACTTAACATTGTTTAGCATTCTTACAAATGTTTACCAACAACGACGAACCTGAATTGTAAGGTGGAGTAGATAAAATTAATATATGTCTATGTTTTGGAAAGTGAACGTGGCGCAATAAACCTATGAGCGTGTTTCAAATAAGCTATTAATCTTTTAAGAGATCTATATCTTTTATAATCCTCCTAGTCAGTGAACGTGGCCCAATTCACCTGTGTGATTAAGATCTAATCAGCCTAGTGGCCCAGTTGTAATGCTCCGCATTAACGACTTTGTAACGATTCACACATTTTGTGCACACTTCATGAAAATGGTTTCAGTGTCTCTTAAAAAAAGGCTGTGTCACAAAAAACTTATCCTTGAGGTAATCGGTGTTCTTCTTATGTGTAAGAAATTCCAAAACCTAACTGACAAGTGAAGAATTTTTTTTTTTATCTTGTTAGTGTCAGAGAATGCCACTCAAGAGGTATTAGATGCTTTAAACTCTCTGAATAGTGACTCGTCCGCTATTGACGAGAATCCCAAGAAAAATGTCGATGACGTAGATCTCGAACATCTTGATACTGGAACTATATATAAAGATAGTCCATTTTTAAGGGTATATTTCACTTTTCTATGAGGATGTTATCGAACTATCCATCACCAAAGTAGGTTATGGACCTAATAAAAATGAGTACAAGTGTCTCGAATTCTCAGAATATTTTTTAACAAGACTTATAGCTTTTGCGCCGTTTTGGACAGGAATAATGCTGAACATTTCCACTGAGTGTTCAAGTATTGATCGGGTCAGCAATGCACCCGTTTAAAATTGGTTTAAAGAAATAAAGGGGATATTTTAAACAATAGAACCAATGTAAAACCAAGTGGATTTGTAAAGAATTTGAAAAATAGAATGGATGGTGTTTGAAAAGCGATAAGCTTAAACATAAAAAGAGGTAGATATTAACTATCAACTGACCG
>JBCFYV010004446.1:0-20998 GCA_039000515.1 Timema cristinae
TAAAGAAGTAAAGCCTCATCTATCATTGAAGGAAACAGGAATATTCATTGTTGCTGTCACTCTGATAGCCAAGTATTATGTCTTATTTGAACCTGAGGTAAATGAGATAGTCTAAAACCTGGATCTGCTTCAATGCTCACAGGATATCAAATGGATCCTTGGAGTGATAAATCACCGCAATGGTGCAGAGCAAGTAGAGGATGCCTTACAAGATTGCCGAGGAAGTTGGAGTTGAATTGACTGTGTCGAGATCTGTTGTAAGACAGCAACATCGCTCCAACCCTCCAGCGTTTAGCCCTTTGAGCAGTGATTCTCAAAGTGGGGTACCTGATGAAGCGGTGGAATTATTGTTCAAGTAGTATCCAGAATGTACAGTAAGTAAGACTGCTAGTAACTGAGGGGTGAAGCGCGATGATATTGATAATTTTAGTTAGAGTCTGTTCAATCAATCATGTCATTTTATGTATCTATTACTATATGTAGTTGTGTAAAGTAAACTGTAAATATACCACAAATAAATATAGATGTTTTATTGTATACCCATTATTATACTAAAATATGCTATATCTCTACAAGGGTTACGCCAGTTATATAAATATTACCAGAGGGTATGTGAAGCATAAGTTTGAGAACCACTGCTTTAGAGTACTGGGAGAGATCCTTGGTAATTTCTTAGTTGCTCTTTAGTGTCTTCGTCGGATAGTTCTATTTTCACAAGTCAAGATAGAGAGAGAACAGCGTCAATCGTATCAGGGACAGGTGAGCTTCTGTGACCTTCACAAAAGTTTTTCTGCTACAAGTTTAGGGATGTAAGCTCTAGGGCCAATACTGGAATCTAGCAACTATAGAAATCATGAAGAGTACGATAAATAGGTTCAGTAACATATATATGCCAGCATCATTGGACACACAGAATGAGGCGCCAACCTCTTGAAGTATGTTTTGCTGGTGATGGGAAGGTCGGGCTACGAATCCCACCAGCCAGGTAAAATTAGTTTCGACTCTACCTTCACACAAATTTGGGCACATTTCATAAAATGCTACCACCCTCATTCCTACGCCATTAACATGAATATGCGAAGAGCCCACACGGATAGTAAGACGTGAATTAGGTACACAAATACAAAAGAGCCCTTTGATCAATTATTATCCTTTAGCCTGCTGAACAAACTGAATTTTGTTTGAGAACTAATATTGTCCTTCTCGACAAACTATTTCTATTTTCTACAGAACGTCATTACTGAGCCAAGCTTCTCACAATACATATAAATGTATGTATATACATATGCGCGATTGATTTCCCCTGCTAGGCAGAAACAGTTTGTTATTCTCATTTGAAAGTTTGAAAGGTTAGAAGTTCATCCATACACGACTATATAAACCTTGCTGGCATGTTCTGAACCAGTTTCCTCTAAAAGAGTTGAGTTTGAAATGTGTAAAAGCAGTTTTTATTATATGTGGCCTTTTATTCCCCTTCCGGGCTATTCACGTGTTTACACCAATGTGGTAGGTAGAGATGAGGAAAGTAGAATTTAAAAGTAGTGTACGCGCATTCACGTGAAGGGAACTTGGGTAAATAATTTAGTTAAAAAAAACATCCGGTAAACCCAAACAGGATTTGAATCCAGATCTTCCGTCATCAGTAAACAAGGCTAGATGAAAATGACGTATTTGTCTGTGTACCCACCGGTGCTTATGCTCCATGTGATGAATAGTTATGATTCATTACCGATAGAGCCAGCCAGTCCCTTCAGGTGCTCAAACCGGGCCTAGTACCAGGAGCAAAGTGCAACCCCCACCCTTCACCCCTTTATTTGTACTTATCCACTTCAGAGGTGGCGGAAATGTATTTTGTCTAGGAGAGTGGGGGTGGAGATTAGCAAGTAAAAGGATTTTTTTTTAAGGGCTTTGACCCTCAAACATAGGGAGTTTCGGGAACCCCGACTCAGCAAATGTTTGAAAGTTGGGTACCCTTAGAAGATATTTGGCATGACCCTCGTCTGATTTTTCAAAGATTATACTCCTCTGTATACTATTTGGAGTGGCCTTCCCCAATAAAACTTGGTGAAATTGTGATATTCTAGAAGGTATTATGAATAACCCTTTCCCGGAAATTTGTTGATCTATGTCACTAGAAGTGGTCTTCCACCCAATAATTATTTAAAATCGGATACTCTAAAAGGTATTTAGAGTGGTTTACACCTGAAATTTATTTAAAAACTAGATGCACACAGAAGCTATTTATAGTGGGCTTCTTCCAGCAAATTTTGTAAAGTTAAATGCTTTCAGAAGCTATTTGTAATTTTATACACTGTCATTTTCAGCCTAATCTTCGAGAATATCAAAGGGAGTGAAATAAATATTGAGTAGGCCAAGTTTATCTTTTAATAGGGAGAAATGTCCCCCTCCCCTTGCTACGCAACCACTTCTGAATTAGTAGGTACATTTAAAAAAACGATTTTTGGTCATTTTTACAAACAAAAGAAATTTACGCAAATTAATACGTAACTTAACAATGAAATGTTATGCACACGATACAATATTGAACCTGAAACATTAACCGACTATTTTCACGAGCCAAATTTAATTTTAATCAAAAATAAGATTCCGTGAAACTTTCGAGCACTTCTAAACGAAGAACAAGACTGTTTTGAACCAATCATATCATTGTGAAAAATGCTAGTATGTTCCTCCGGAGGAAATCTTAGCTGTAGGGCTGGACATGTACTGTTCCTTAGTATGGATGAGTATTTTATTGTTTATCATTATTTTTTTATTATTATTATTATTATTATTTATTATTATTATTATTATTATTAGCACCACGTCTTACTACCCGTTCTGGTTATACGCACTTACGCTAATGTGTAATGGTAGGGTGATTGTGAGATGAAATGGAGGACCTACAGTTTAATGTGAGATCCGAACCACGGTGGAGGCCTGGCGTTCCCCACATTCACAAGTTGTGATTAATACACGTATTGTCAGAGGGGAAGGAAGGGTTTGGTAATCAGATAAATCTGTGCCGGGACCGAGGATTGAACCCCAGACCACCAGCACAGAAGTCTGACACCTTACCCCTAGACCACCAGGTCACCAATATTGTTTATCATTGTTGTTTTATTTAATATTTATTTTATCTACTACAATTCTTGACAAACATTTGTATCTTTTTCCGGGCCTGGTATCATGATACCAATAACGGGGCGGGCCCGGAGCCAGGTATAATAGCTAGGGGGTGGATTTTTCCCTAAATACCTTTTTTATTCTAAGCTTTGAAAAGTAGGCTTTTGAGGTATAAGTTTATTTTCGATGATTGCGAAGATAGTGTGATAACTTTTATAGCCCCTATAAATGCTTATTTCTGTGTTTAGTGCCTATTTTACAAATGGGAGCCTTAAAATGCCTTTGTTCTATCTCTCTCTTCCTCTCACCCCCTTTTTTTCTTTCTGAATACTTGCGGTCCCCCCAAACCCGTCCTTCTCCTTATGTCACTCCACGTGGATACTCATGATAGGAAGGAAAAACCCATGTGTCCAGCGGTAAGATAGGTTCAAACCGGCCAGACTGTCGACAAAGATTTTCTTCTGGCGCACAACATTGTCAGTTCATTCAGTGGTTGTGTACATTACGCTGTTGTTAGATGTGCATATCTGTTCATTAATATTTCTATGTATTGGACTCAGTGTAAATTATTGAACTAAGTTTGTAGAAAATGCCTAAAGACAAATTGTGTAAAAGTGTATTATTCAAACAGTGCATTGGTGGTGATAGGAATTTCACAACGGATGGCAAAATATTTTTTGTCAGGCATGTTCCAAAGAGGTAAGTTACCTTTTCAAAAGGGGAAAGAAAATCATTAATTTTGAAAAGTCAAGGTTTTTTATAAAATATTTTGGCTACAGTTAAAAGTAGACCACGATTATTTGCTATTGTTCAAACTAGGTTTGATTTATTATTGAAGAATTTCAACGACAAAGTGGAAGTATTTACCAAAGCGTAGCATAACTATCTTACCCCAAAAAATCTTAGGTCTCTTGTTAGATTATGCTTTGTTAATTTGTAGAATTCACATATATTATTGGATGAAAATGTCTATATATAATGTTTAGGTGAAATGCGAGAAGAAATATCACCTAGAACAACACAAAAATACTGCAATACATATTAAGAATTGCAGAAAGAAAACCGGATCAAAACAATTTTTTTCCTAAAGTTAACAATGCAGATAAAACCCAAGAACCATTTTCTGCTGACTTTGATCTGCGATGGTAGCTGCAAATATTCCTTGGAAGAATCTGGAGAATCCAGATTTCAACGCTTTTCTCAACAAATATACTAACATGAAGATACCAGATGAATCAACTCTGAAGAAACACTACTTGCTCAACCTATTTATCCGTAAGTTTTCACAATATCAGTTTTTCTTTTTGACATTAAAAATATTAACTAAATTGTATTGATTTAAACTATTTACTATAAATATACTTTTTTATTTAGTTTAAGACAGTTGAAAAGATCCGAGAAGATATTGGAGAATCATACTTATGGGCTACTGTTGATGAAACCACTGGCATATGTAAAAAGCAATTTTGGAAATCTTTCTGGAGCAATCACAGTTTTAGAGGTGAGGGATTTGCCTCTTATAAAAGCTGAGAAGATGATGCGGGCAATAGAAGAAAACCTGAATCAGGCTTCTGGCTCAGTTGGCACAGCCATCGTCGACAAATTTAACAGAGTATTGCAGCGAAACCTTGGGTGGAAAGTGATGGCAAGTATTGCGGGAATCTTAGAAGGACAAACTACATCATTCCCAAAGTCAAGCTTGGCTCAACTGAGATAGCTAGTCTGAAGTTTTGCCCGATGGCTTCATGTGAAGTCGAGAGAAGTTTCTCACACTATAAAAACATTTTGTCAGACAACAGAACAAAATTTACACCTGAAAATCTTGAGAAGTATTTGGTAATTAGCACTAATAGTAATTAATTTGTGTTTATGGAAAGTGTATGCTGGATTTTAAGAATGAATAATAAAAAATGTTAGTGTTTTGGTGTCTTTTTTTTACATTACTATGCTTATTTATATGCCTATTTTTAATGCCTATTTACTGCCTATTTTTACTTTATAATACCTATTTATGTGCATATTTTTGAAATTTTTAGTGCCTATTTGCCTGCCTTTAAAAAAAAAATAGTGCCTATAAATCCGCCCTCTAATAATAACGCACTTGACTCTGAGAGACGAGACTAGGTTTAAATCTCTATTCAGTATAATGTGTGATATCGCTACTGGTGCATTCTCTTAAGGCCCTGCCTACCCATAAATGCACGGTTCTAAACAAAAGAATTTAGAATAAAATATATTTAATAATTCAACATTGTTGTTTTTTATTTATTTTAGTAACATATCTGGGCATCTTTCATAATTCTTATGGAATTTTCAAACCATGCTAAAAATAGTTATTGAAATATTTTCATTAAAATGTTTCCATTTCAATGCATTTTAAATGGGAAAACAAAAATTATTAATGGATTTATTTATTTTCTTTGTACAATTAAGCTAGAGTGTTTGTTTATAACATACTATTTAATGAATAATTTATTTTTCTTTTTAGACATATTTTTTAATTTGGGTTAGCTTCAATAATCACGAAGATATTGAGCTCTAACGACTCCCAAGTTGACTCTCTAGTCAAAATACATGGTTTTAAATACAACTTTTCCTTCTGCAACTAGTTGTCATAGCTGATAATAGGTGCCGTTAGTATGATCATTACCCATTTACAAGCTAGTATCATTTTGCAAGCGTTGGCTAACCTGCTGTATCGGAATGCAGGCGGCAATGGAGGGTTAAACTAATCTCTGTGACCTCTGAGTCAAAGAAACATTAATACCATGTACGTTAGGATAAGAAGGGCCAATGTCAGTTATGAAAATTTGCGTAATTAAATATAAACAATTAAACATCTTAATATATTCAGTAACTAAAATACTCACAAAGTCTTCCTGCTGTGTGAATAAATATAGTTGGTCCCACTTACTTCAATGAGAGTATTACTCTAGTGATACATTATTTTCAAAGAAAAAGCCACATGCTTCTCCATACACAAAGTTTTATGACATTAGCCCTTATTTAACTGAGACAGTAAAACATGTAAAATTCTTCACTCTTATCTTATATTCTTTCTTGAGTTTTCTCATTCTTTAGCACTACACGTTGTAATAATAAGTGTTAATATTCAAAGTATATGAAAACTACTGTACATTGAATTTTTAATCCACTATTATAATAAATAAAAATAAACATTCCTGCTCATATCAAACATAGTTATTTTAATAAAATTTGACCTAAATGTAATTTGGAGACGTTCTCAGTATAATTTTATATACTAGTTTTTATTTTCGGTCTAGGATTTGACTCTCATTGGACTTTGGAATAAGTTATTTTTCAAAAAGTTAATGAACGAAGTTTTTGGTAGTAAAGATGTGAAAATGTTAATTTTATTTTATTAGCGTGTTAAATGTGATTACTTTTAATTTGAACTTGTTGCATTCTCGCAGTTTGTGCGCTAGTTTCGGAAGAAATGTATCGAATCCCGAACAATAAGTACCCACGGTGATTACTTTTTATATAATTAACAATATGTGACCTTTTTGCTTTCGAACAAAATCCAATGGATTGTATAAATTTTGAGGTGGAGAAGTATTTACAAAATATTATTTTATATCCTTGTGAATAACAAGTTTATGAAGAAAGGGCGCACAAAGAAAATCAAAGATATAATTGATTATTTAACTGCTTGTAGTAAAGGGTAAGTTTTTTTAATGGTATGCATATTACTGGCGCCTAGGCTATCTGTATCTACTAATTTAAGTACAATGGATGAGCAGCGATACTATTTAATTTACTGTAGAAATAATATCAAAATTAAGATACAAATAAATATTTCTATATAACAATGCAATGATTATTCTGATATTTCAAGTACTTTTTTTTTAAAGAAAAGCTCTTAGCTGAAAGTAAATGTTACTAACACTCTGTAACGCACTTATTGTATGTTCAAAATCTCTTGTGCCTTGGCCGAGTTCGTATCACGCTAGATCTAAGTAATTTCAACCTAACAGGGAATCGAACTAGTCAAGTTATTGAGCTGATTAATTTACGCACTCAGTGCTCAGTCATAGCACTTTAGCAATATTGACCACGACATGAAGCCGATGATAAGTAAAATATATTTAAAACCATTAAAATTAATGAACTTTTGTGTTCCCTATGCCATAAAGTAAGTAAGTAAGAATATGTTGATACCCGACCGCCTCTGTTGTATAGTGGTCAGATTTACTGGCTTTAGATACTGAAGTCCCAGGTTCGATCCCCAGTGCCCCTAATTCTGTCTGTGAAGCAGTGTGTCTGAAACGGAACCAAAATCAACCTCGGGGGACAAATGAGGAGATAATTGAATGAATAAGTAGCGCTTCAGTCTAGAAAACTGAGATAGAAGTCTGGAGGGCTCGTTGTGCTAACCACATGGCACCCTCAGCTTGAAAATGTTGGCCCTATCTTTGCCAACATACGGTAGCCTCTCGATCGGTATAGCCTGCTTGCAGGCTGACACCATGGAGATATTACTCAAGTTAAACTCTACCAATAGGATAAAAAGTTATTCCCAAAAACATTTATTTCTGGAAAATTGTGTAAATCCTATAGATGCTTAAAAACTGTAAAAACCGTATTAAATAACAGGTACCCACTTCAGTAGCTAAGTGGTCACTACAGTGTTAATATGACCTGCTTATAGCGGAGCACTTGGGGTGCAAATCCTGGTCAAGTCTATTGAGGGTAGTTTTTCCTAATTGTTTCCCCATCTTCCAAAATATAAAATGCTGGTAGATAACCTCTCAAATGCTTCTTTCCTCATTACCACCCAATTAGATTATCATATATGCGTATAACATGAACAGGTAGTATGACGTGGTGATATCAGTAATAAAAATAACAGATATATTTATAGTCAAAATTGTTATAGTCTTCGAAATGAAACTGCTTTTAAAATATTTTATTGCCTCCTTAGCCTTTAAATTTTAAAAATTAGCCAAAGCACAGTGGCCAAATTTAGCACATTAAATTTTAGTTATTTTTTATTTTACCTGCTTACTAATAAACTCAAATAAATGGTACGACAAAATCGTAAGCTACATACTCTCTCGTATAGGTTATTATAGTTAGTGACAAAATCTTCAAAAATAAGTTATCTCTAATTTTACCTTAAATAAATTTTTCTCTGATAAATAAGTGTACATTATTATTTATCACTACCCTCACCAGATATTTATTTGAAAAAAATTCAAAAGTGTTACAACAGCATTAACCTGGAGTCACGTGACACTTTGATATGCTAATTACTCAAAATGTGTACGGGTACAAAACTTTCTCTTTGTGGTACAAAACGGTACAGAACTAGTACAAAACTTTGGCATGAAAAAATCCAAAAGTGGTACAACAGCATTAACCTGGAGTCACCACTTTGATATGCTAATTACTCAAAATGGGTACGGGTACAAAACTTTTTCTTTGTGGTACAAAACGGTACAAACTAGTACAAAACTTTGGCATCAAAAAATTCAAAAGTGGCACAACAGCACTAACCTGGAGTCACCACGATGATATGCTAATTACTCAAAATGGGTACGGGTACAAAACTTATTTGTGTTACAAAACGGTACAAAACTAGTACAAAACTTTGGCATCAAAAAATTCTAAAGTTGTACAACAGCATTAACCTGGAGTCACCACTTTGATATGCTAATTACTCAAAATGGGTACGGATACAAAACTTTGGCATCAAAAAAAGTTCAAAATTCAAAAGTGGTACAACTGCATTAACCTAGAGTCACCACTTTGATATGCTAATTACTCAAAATGGGTACGGGTACAAAATGGTACAAAACTAGTACAAAACTTTGGTATAAAAAAAATTCAAAAGTGATACAACAGCATTAACCTGGAGTCACCACGTTGATATGCTAATTACTCAAAATGGTACAAAACTAATACAAAACTTTGGCATAAAAAAAATTCAAAAGTGGTACAACAGCATTAACCTGGAGTCACCACGTTGATATGCTAATTACTCAAAACGGGTACGGGTACAAAACGGTACAAAACTAGTACTAAACTTTGGCATCAAAAAGGTTCTAAATTCAAAAGTGGTACTACAGGTTATTGGACGTCTAGCTGGCTGGAATGAATAAGCTAATTTTTCTACTCGAGAGTGTGATTGTATCTTGACGTTACGTCTCCCCACGTTTAGTCAAACTTGGTCGCCTACACACTTTACGGTCCGGCACTAAACTTCTTATTTCTCTCAGTTCTTGGAAAAAGTTTGCTTGCTGACTTTACTGATTACCGGTCGTGGTCGCCAGTCTCCCAATTGTTTAAACAAACCAGTAATTCTGCCAACCTGATGGCTGGAATCCACCAGTTTGTATAACTTTAGCAACGCCATCTATTTTGATAGCTGAAAGCTCAACACGCCGCCAGAGAGGGTAGGCAGGGCCTTAAACGCCACCTTCATCATCTGCCTCCCCGTATAGAAAAGTTTATAAATGTGTATCTCACGAACGAATAACTTAAATTGAACTATTCTTCTATATAAACCAGCTGAACTAGTTTGCTTTCTTGACGTAAGCTAGTTCAAATTGAATGCCAAATTTTATGCTGTGAAAAGTGATTGACTAAACTAAACACACTAATCGGTGAACACGTGGAATAAACGTCAAACTCCTCTAGTCTGGTTTGCCGGTAATGGAGAGGTCGGAGTCCAAATCCATACGGGTGTACAGATTTTTTTTTTTTAATTTCCTAAATGGTTTCCCACTCTCCCACCACAAAAGTGTGGATACATTTCCTCTAAATTCTATATTCCTCATCCTTACCTCATTAGTGTGATTTTATTAAAATGAGTATTGTCCGGTAAGCTATTAAGACGCAATGGGGAAAAATATCCAACTGAGCTACAAGCTGTAGGCAATGAACTAGTGGATGTTTATGAGCTATATAAAATGAATTATTCCCTGTGTAACTCTATTCCCAAGTGTGTCATCCCACCTGAATGTATATATATTATTATTTATTAATTTATACATATATAATATATATATATAATATATATATATATTATATTAAAGAATATATATTATTAAGTATAATTTATTTTATAATTTAGTTAAAAATTAAAAAGATATTTAATCAATATATTGCGTAGCACGATGTATAATTATTTATTTAATGCGTAGCCTTGTAAAGAATTAAACATATTTATATATTAATTGGGTAACCAATAAAACCTTATTATTATTACCTTGTGTTACATATTTACAGTTATGGTCTAAAACTCTTACACCTTACAAACTACATATATTAATAGATACAAAAAATGACACAATTGAGTGAACAAATCTAACAAAATTATCAATATTATCAATATCATCGCGCTTCACCCCTCAGTTACTAGCAGTGTTGCTTACTGTACATTCTGGTAACTACTTGAACAATAATTCCACCGCTTCATTGCGTACCCCACTTTGAGAATCACTGGGCCTAATCCATTAGTTCAGTCTTACCTGGTGTCCAACAGGAAGTATCCAGGGAGTCTTCAGGAAGTGACGACCCTGTCCCGTGGGAACCATACAGTTTCGGCTACTCCCCCACATCACAAAAACAACATTCATACGGGCTCTCTCTCGCTTGGCGGGATGTCCTACAAACCAACCTCAGAGGAGACGAACGAAGAATTACAATAGAAACGCTCAAATATCGATTGATGAATTGGTCTTCATTAGTTCTCGAACAAAATATAGATATAGGCCCTTCCCCCACAAACAAAAAAACAAACAACTTCGTTTGGTTGAAAAGCTCGCTTAAACGACACAGGTACAACAATACGTCGCAAGGTCCGACACTCAAATAACGCCGACCGTCGTCAGAGTATTAGAGTCTGTGAGAAGCGCACATGCGCACAGGTGTGTGTTGTCAGGTAAGAAGGGGAAAAAGTGTGTTCTCACTCTACACAGATGGGGGTGGCCGAGCGATCGATATAGACCTCCACCAGGTGACTCAATATCGATCGTATTGTGTTGTTAGATCCTGTTGTAAACAATATCAATGAGCATTGGTCGGACTGTACTAGAAGTTGATTAGTAAATATTCAGGTTAATAAACGTGTACTTTTTAAACACAGAGATGTGTCATATATAAGATTAACACCTCAGATACTATAGTCAGGAATTTAACCACGCACTAGGCCTAAAGAACAAACATCTAGGTCTACACTTACCTCAATATTTGGGCATCCCTTAAGTTCTTTATATCCGCATTTGATCCGTGTTTTTATTTTAGGTATTTAACGTGCACCTTCTAAACACACATATTAAATTAGCACATGAATTACAAGCTAAATTACCCTAATTACACCCAATACCAAGTACTAGATATTTACTAAGGTGTTGAGGATGAACCCGTTTATAGATAGTAAATATCTTCGTCAGTACCAACCTGAGTCGAACCAGAGTCCTATAGAATTGTGGTCAACGACTCTAACCATTTTTCACGGTGGGAAGGCGTAATCCTACTGAATAACTTATTAAATATATATCCAAGTGTCCATCCTATTACATATATATACTATCCAGGTGGTGTTTAGTGTTAGCTGTCGTGGTTCTATGTTGAGTTTTTAAATTCGTGTGTTGGGTGTAGTCTCGCGTTTATAAAGTGCATGCATGTTACGATCAACAATACTCATCCACGTTGATTATAAGAGACTACTAAGAGGTACTCACCATCATTCGAATAGTCACTGTAAAATCTTAAGTAAGCAACAAACACATTTGGTTGACATTTATTTATATGAGTCGCAATTGAAGTAATTGAGAGAACTAATTGGTTTCTTTTGTTTTCGTATGAGACAAGTTAGGTTCTCTTTGGTTCCATAGAGGTAGGACACAAAATGATGAGAGTGATTAGATCCAGCGAGCACTGTGGAAGATTGAGTTTACTCTAATTAATACGTATCGACATAATAAGCTTTTGATTATGATCACTACATAGTTGAACAAAGTAGAAACCAGGGCTGTATCTAGAAATCTATTTGGAAGAGAAGTTAACTGTACGGGTTGAAGTCCCCTAACAGGAAATGGTGAGGATATTTTTTAAACATTAAATCCCTCTTGAAGCGCTGTTTAGAGCAGTAATATTCAATCTGGTGTGTATTTTATTTTATTTTATGTATTTAACGTGCACTTTCTGAACCAACTGATTACATCAGCACAAGAGAATGTCTATGAGCTAGAACGAAAGGGCCTGCCAATTTTGCCGGTAAAGGTATTTTATAATACCTTCCAAGGTTCGCTTACATGCCACAATCGACATGGGACCTTACTTCCCGTTTTAAGGAAGTTGGGCTACGGTTTTTTCCACTCAAGAAAAATCCATTGACTATGGCTGGGTTTGAACTCACAAAATTCGGGTCCTGAGGCGAGCACTTTACACCAGGACAACTTTTGAAGCTTCAATTTTTTTTAAATTACCAAAAATGACAGTGTGGATAAGGACAGTTTTGAAATTAACCAATTCATACACACACACACACACACACACACACACACATAAATATATATAAATATATATATATATAAATATAATAATAAATATATATATAATATATAAATATATATATTAGATATAATATATAATATATATAAAATTATAATATAATATATATAATATATATAGATAATAATATATATATATATATATATATATATTTAAACTTATTTATTTATATATAAATATATAATTTAAAACTTATTATATATATATATATATATATATAATTTAAAACTATTTATTTATATATATATATAATTTAAAACTTATTTATTTATATATATAAATTTAAAACTTATTTGTGTAATACATTACTTTGGATGTAAATTATTTTGTTTTAGATATAGCTTATGTATCCAACAACTTTGGGGGTAGAAAGTTGAAGAGAAATTCTATCTAAGTGTAAGAGAACAAAAAAGGTGAATACCACTTATTTAAAGTGCTTTAAAACATAATTAGCGTTGTAAGTATTGTATGAGCCTTGTAAGACTAACAAAACACTAGTCTAGGCATTAAGAGGAGGAATACAAAAATACAATATTTATAATACTTTCTTAGGAAAAATGGGGATTGACTCCCAAAATATCCCCTCCCTTCGATACATCCTTGGATCAGCGCTGATTTGAAGTAGCAGAATCGTTTATTTTCACTCTTTGTCTATTAGTATTTTCTAAAAACTTACAATAGATGGATAAACTGGCGAATTTAAACTACATTTTCAATCAATGGAAACAACTTATTAAAAAAACCAAGATAATAAACTATTATTGATTCACCCTAAGCTGAGACCTGATGTAAACAAAGTCACGTGGAAGTCTATGCTCTGATTAGCTACTGAACGGACTTCAATGGTATCCTTTCACTAAATAGTTTCTCCTTTGTTTTGTATTAAATTGGTTTTAAAATAACATTATAAAATAATTATGACTAAAATTATCCCTTCATTTGATTTATAAATTCTACTTTAAGTTTTGCAAGTGCTATTCGAATACCAACAAATTCCTGACTCCACATTGAGGAACCCCATGCCATGGTACAGTCCTTATCACACGTCAATTCAGCAACGGTCAGTCGACAGTTCAACTTGGCAGTGTTAAGTGACGTTTGTGATTGTTGAGTGATTCCTGTATATTTAGGACGTTTGCTGAGGTTGGCTCGAGTTTTGTTAAACATAAGACAGGAAATCTAAAAGTATTAAAAAATATAAAAATTCATAGTGACCTATTTTTCTATGATACTGACTATACACGGTCGCGCCTATTTAAAATATCTCACTGGTGTTCCACCAATCATGTATGTCCTTCTTGAAGTGTTATGGAAATGTTTGTTTACTTCCGGTCTCAGGTTAGGATGAACGAATAATAATTATAAAATAATGGAGGGAGAAAAGTTAACCTCCGTAGTGCAGTGCCTTGACGCAACCCACGTAGCACTCATGTGTGTGACATAGTCGAGATCGCAGGGTCAACAGTTTGTAGCACCGAGCTCACAGGCCCAAATCAATCCCGGCTAGCGCGAGATTTGGAAAATAGAGGACAAAGCTAGGGCAGAAATGTGTGCAGTGCATTCGTATTTGAATGATTATTCGAAATTTTCCGTGAGGTCGATGGGGGACAAAGCAATACAGTTTCTTGTTAATAACTACAGTATGTCCCAATTAATTAATTAACTAATTTATTGTCTTTATTTTGAAATTTTTGGTGAGGTTAAGGCTAGTTTGTTTGCCTTGTTTTACATTTAACCAACTAAACTAACAAGCTTATAATAACAATAGTAAATACAAAAATGATTGACTAAACTTAAAATATAATCGTTATATTACCTCCATTCTTTTGCAACCCCCCCCTTAATATCTATAAGGTGAGAGAGGCAGTAAATTAGGTAAAGAGTTACCTGAATGAACATAACAATTTTATTTAGTCAAAAAAGAACAATAACAAGCTGAGCAAACAATCAACACCGCGTGAAGCGCGCTTTTCCGTCCACCGCGGAAATCAATTACATCAAAGGTAAACATAAACGTTACCTCCTCAAAACAAGTTACATCAAACCCATCAAAGGAAACGGTCCGGGATTCAGTGACATGGTCTTTGGTTACTTCGTTAAATTGATTAGTTCCTAAACTGGTTACTCTAGCGTTTAAGTTATCCACCTAGTATAAATATATATCTTTCTTACAGACGCCCGTAGCAAACGTGACGTCATAGCAATCAAACAAGGCCACAAGGTAATAATAACTTAACAACCCTAGGCGTTTAACTTGGCGAACAAAGATGAGTCCAGAAACAGCTATACTCGAAAATAACATAAGCCGGGTTTCGAACCAGGACCTGACAATCTCAGGTTAAAAGCTAATATTGGCAAATGTATGAAATACATTTGAATAGGGCCCAGACCCTGGATATAAGCGGTGGCGAAAGCGACGGTCTAACTCCCAGCAGCGATAAGCGCGTAGCATAGTCAATATTCAAATAAACATAAGTTAATACCAAAGTCCAAATAGTAATTTAGAAAGAGTTCCCCCATGACGCCGAAATAGTAATTTTGGTAGGAAAGTAATATCCCCCGAAACCCAGTCGCTGCCCTCACCTCTTATCCTCGAGCCGGTGGGGTAGTAAGTGACCTGAGATCCCGGTACCGCTAGTATTTATACGAAATATAATTCTCAGAGGAGGGGGCGGATCGAAGGAAAGGAAGGTTGGAGAACATTACAAACAAGGGGGGAGGGGAAGTTCGAGACTCATATCGAACACCTAGCACCTTCTCGAAGCTCGGCGAAGGCGGAAACGGAACTCTTCTATCCATCTTCTCTGCTGGCCGAACACGTGGTCGAGCCTCGTTGCCGGCAGGCGCGGACACGCCTTCAGTCAGTCCGATGTATTTGGCGAGAGCGTAGGTCGCCGGTCAAGCTAGTGCCGCGTGTTGACTCAGTTGGCTGTCCCAGTTGGCGAGTGTTGTTACCATGTAAGTCGTTACATCGCTGTCCCAGTTGTCTGTCCGAGTTGGTGAGTGTTGTTACAATGTAAGTTGTTACATCCTCCCCCCCTGACGGATGTCAGAAGGAGTCCTCAGCAGTAGGCGTAACGGCAGGGCGGTACCTTCCCTGCCGTTAGTGGCAGACAATGGGGAGATGATCCACACGAACCCTCATGACAGTCCTTGGATAGCCGGCCTCATGGTCAAGTAGTAAGCCCACCCGGTAGTGGCGCTTGACAGATCCTGGAGTAGCCCACGCCGGAGTACTACACGCACGGCACTGACGCTCTCGCTCTCCTTCTTTCTGACGACCCATTGAAGCTGAGACTCGTCCCACATATCAGTCGGCCCAGCCAGCCTCCGTCTTCTGTAGACGACGCGTTCGATATCTCGCCCGAACCAAAAGGGAAGGGGAGGGAAGGGTGAAGACCTCTCTGAGAACAAATAAACTACAGTTACAAAAATAATATAAGTGTACAGTCTACAATGCTCTGACACGGCTGCTGGCAGGCGCAGTCCATCTAATCCAGTTCATCACGGCACTTAGTGCGCATCCACATGAGGCTATGCCTCCAAGTAGACACAACAGGAACAAGAGTGTTCTACAAGGGCAAGCACTGCATCATCTTCCTTTTTCATATAGTACGCGCGCACACACGCGTATGGATTTTCCAAGTTCCCAGAGCGACACTCAAAATAAGTCACTAACCATTAGATATATATAGAAGTTCGGGTAGGCCTACCCCTAAGATTTGAATCAATGTCCAATATAAAAAATAAGCATAACCTACGATAAATCCTAAACTTTACACTATATACCTAAATAACCTATGATAATTCTAAATTTTACTCCATATACACATAAATAATTCTTAACCAATAACACGTCCTGCTTTCTTGCACAGGACGTGGACTCACTACGTCACCGCCTTGAGGTGGCTAACGGGCGCGGCGGGTTACAGAAGGGTCCGCAATGCCCACTAGTAGGACTGAGACGGGCGTTAGGAACTTGTCGATGTGCCATGGCCACTCCATTTGAATGCCAGCTTAGCCGACGTCTTGTCCATCGCCGAGCTCAAGGGGAAGCATTTACAAACTACTTTGTCACCACATTAAACGGGACGGGGAGACGCCCCGATTGTAAGAAGCAGCTACTTTCCTTCTAGACTTTAACAAATTTTTATTGGCGAGTCCACACTTCTCTTCAAAGGGGCGGTCATGGGCGTCAGATAAGACGGGTCAACGTCCCACGTAGTTAAGAGGGGGTGGTTTAAATCCCTATTCAAGAAGACCGAGGCAGGAGTGGCTCCGATGACTCGTGGTACGCAGAGTTGAACGCGACGTTCAGAAAGTCGAGGCCCTTGTCCCAATGAGAGTGGTCCTGGTGGTGGAAAATAGTTAGCGCCAAAATTTAAATTCTATTAAAACGCTCAACGTGGTTGGGGGAGGGGTAGTATGGGCTGGCATACGGTGTTTTAGACGGGCGAATGACCCCTTTTTTTTTTCTAAGTCGAAAATCAGATCTCTAAAAATCTCCATTTTGGGAGGAGCGCATGAGTATGGCCCTGACCGTACGGGGATGTTGTCAAGAGCAACAATGTCGTAAGGGAGAATGTCGCATTTCCCCACCTATCTGTGATTACATCAGAAAACCGGTTAACTACCCTTTGAATGGCCCCTTTATCCCTATCCAAAGGAAACAAGCATAGCGGCGTTTTCTCGGTCGCAAACGAGACAAATTCCCCTGGCGCAAAACTAAAGGAGATTATAGTTTTCCCATATCCAACTAGCGTTGGTTTCAAACAAAAAATCGTTCCCCAAAATCATGTCAAACGGGAGGGTGACACTACGTAAAAGGAACGTTTCCAAGAAAACCTGTCAATTTTAATGGAGAGACGTCCTTATGGTCTACCAATAAACATTGCCCATTCGCAACAGTGTACGATTTCGGGCCAATATCTTCACACATAATATTAACTTTGCCCCCAATAATACCAAGAAGTTTCTCACTAATGAAGGAGTTGCTCGCCCCAGTATCAAATAACCCTAAACATCCCACATGACCAATACAAACATTAACCTGGGATTCAAAATCCGCGGCAAAAACTTACAGACGGGGGCCGTACCACGGTCGCGAGCGCGCCTTAATAGTTTACCTGCCTGCACTCCCTCTGAACGTGCCCAATCTATTGCAGCGGAAACATCTAACTCTAAAATGTCACGAGGCCCCCGGCCCCTTGGTTAGCACCCACAGGTTACTACCCCCCAAGTACCTAGAACGGTTCCCCAGCGGACGAGCGCCGATAAGCGGCACAGGAGAACTTGCTCCGGGATTTGAACCCGACCGCGCGTGGTTTACAACCTCAGGCGCATGCGCATTGAGATACTCCTCTTCTGAGAGAAGAGTCTCTTCAACGTGCGAAGCCAAGGCATAGAGATCAAGTATACAAGTTTGGTTTACTTTAGAACACAAAATGGCGCCTGGTAAGCGGCGACACATTCTCCAAAATAATATTTTACAAGTTCAGGCTCCTTAAGATCGGCATTGAGTACGCGAGCTGCCTCCGTGATAGATAGAACAAAGTTCCTAAAATTTTCACAAGGAAACTGAAATCTATGTACAACCTCCCTGCATAACTTCTGTCTAACTCTACTAGGTAACAACGTATGAAGAATCTGGTCAGTTACTGCCTTAACTGATAAACCTGCCTGAATACCCCCGGAAAATAATTCGGTTAAGAATCCCGACGTTTTGGACAAACCAATGTCAAAAACTCGGCTCACTAACGAGTTTAAGGCGGATGCCCGGCTAATTTCAACCAAGAAGTTAAATAACTCCGTGTAGTTCTGACCACTACACACAGGAATGCGACCCAATATTTCCCAAAAAAAGGACCCCTTTCTGTGACATTTAACAGATACCGCTGGCGTTTGGAGGACGGGGGGAGGGGAGGGCATCATCGGTTTTTCACCACTCGCAACTGTGTCCATGCCAAAATCTGCTGGAGGGTTCCCCAAACCCACTCACAAATTTCGCATAAAATAGACCTTAATCACCCACCGTTTCGTTGGGTGGGTGGGGTGGACCAATTTTTTGGGGCTCGGCGGTGAGTTGTTCACGGTTCAGTTGTAACTCAGATCTCGTCATTTTTTATGGTTGGGGGCCGGTTTGCGGGGAGCCATGGCCAAAACAATATGAAAAAAGATACAAATAGGTATTGTACAATGTTTAATAAAATAAACCCCTGGTATTTCCCTTTTTTGTTTAATTTCTCGGCATCTTTCAAGCCCTTTTTTTAAGACCATGTGTTCGAGGCATAACAAGGCCAAGAGCAAATATAGACAAAAAACCCAAATTTTTAAAATAAATAATTCTACCGAACCACAACATTCCCTGTTAACCCTTAACCACAAAACCATGTTAACCTTCAACCGTAACCTGAAAAAATGTAACCACTAACCTGAAACCCCTGTAACCTTCCAAAACCCGTAACCAGTAACCCAACCATGTAACCACGTTAACCCTTAACCACTTTAACCACTTTAACAGTTTGCTCCCTTTTTTGAAACCCCCCCCCCCTTAAATCTAAAGGGAAGAGGGTAAAAGGAAAGAGTTACCTAAGAAATAACAATTTTATTAGTAAAAAAAAAACAATAAAAAACTGAGCAAAAATAAACACCGCGGAACGCGTTTTTTTTCCCCCCACCCGGGGAAACAATTACTCAAAGGAAACAAAAGTTACCCCTCAAAAAAAATTCAAAAACCCCCCAAAAAGGGAAAGGCCCGGGATCCATGAATGGTCTTTGGCTTTTTTAAATTGATTAGCCCCCAAAGGGTTACCTAGCTTTTAAAATTATCCACCCTATAAAAATATTTTTTTTTCAACGCCCGTACAAACGTGACTAAAAACAAAAAAACAAGGCCCCAAGGAAAAAAACTTAAAAACCCCCGTTTAATTGGGGCGAACAAAAGAGTCCAAAAAATTACCGAAAAAAACAAAAACCGGGTTTCGCCCGCCGACAATCCAGGAAAAGCAATATTGGAAATGTAAAAATCATTTAATAGGGCCCAACCGGTATAACGGGGGCGAAAGCGACGGTCAACCCCCCGCACGATAAGCGCGTCATATAAATATTCAAAAAACAAAGTTAATCCCAAAGTCCAAAATAATTTAAAAAGGGTTCCCCCCGACGCCAAATATAATTTTGGAGGAAATAAATCCCCCCAAACCAGTCCTGCCCCCCACCCCTTTCCCGAGCCGGTGGGGTAGAATGACCCGGGGTCCCGGGGCCGCTAGTATTTAAAGAAATAAATTCTCAAAAGGGGGGGGCGGGCAAGGAAAGAAGGTTGGGGAAATTTTTAAAAAGGGGGGGGGGAATTTTAACTCTATCGAACACCTACACCTTTCGAAGTCGGCGAAGGCGGGAAAGGAAATTTTCCCCTCTTCTCTGTGGCCAAACGTGGGCGAGCCCCGTTCCGGGGGGGGCGGACACCCTTCAGCATCCGATTATTTGGCGAAAAGGGTAGGGGGCGCCGGGCAAGCTAGGGCCCCCCTTTGACCATTGGCTGTCCCCGTTGGCGAGTGTTGCCAGTAAGTCGTTTCATCGTGTCCCAGTTGTCTGCCGATTGGGAGTTTTTACAATGTAATTTTTTACACTTTATTTATTCCTTCATTTTACAATTTTTCCTATTTATTTATAAAAATTTTCTTTTTTTTAAAGTTTTTTAAAAACAGAACCGAATTCCTAGAAATAAATTCCGTTTAAAGCCGTTTTTAAAGCAGCCAACCCCGTCAAGCCCTTGGAGGGGCCCCTGGCGGTTTTTAACTCGTGACTTTTAAAACGAATGCCGGAAGCATTTTTCATATCTAAACGAGGGTTTAAAAAAAAAAAAAACCCACCAAAATGGGTACATTCATTTTTGGGAAAGTTCCACAAAAGGGTTTTTTTGCTGTCAATTTACGCAAACATGACGAAAATTTTTTAACACACAAAAGAAAGAGTTGAAATCGTTCGATCAAATGTTCAAAGATCAAGGGAAATAAAAGGGCTCAAAATTTTTACCAAACTTCTCATGAAGAAAAACTCATGGTCACTTTAAGGATACAAAATTTTTTCAATTTTATTTATCAATTTTAAATTTTTTTTTTTAAATAACTCCACATACTGAAACCTGTGCAAGTTTCCCCGGGGGGGACAGCAGAATGTTCGAAGGAGTGGCGGTACAAGGGCCCTTCCGGTAGGAGGGGGGGAAAAATAACCAGTTTGGGGATGTTGGTGAGGTGGGGGACAGAAATTTTGAAGCATGGAATTGGGGGAGTTCTCACGTGTAATGAATTTTCTAGAAAAAGGTTAGGGG
>JBCFYV010004447.1:0-21387 GCA_039000515.1 Timema cristinae
CTTGGTATTCAGAAGGTGTGTCAAATTATATTATGATTGCTATCACAGCTACTAAAAACCTTTAGCTTGTGTTGAGCGGCTTTGAAAGACAACAAAGTGTGAACATAATGTGTAGCATATTCAACTATGTTTCTAATTAATGGAAGCAATGTATAACATTGTTTTGTGTGTTTCTTACTAATGGAAGCAGTTTGACACATAATTTGATGATTTATCTGATAAAACCAGTTGTAAAATTTTTTGTATATTTTCATTAATAAAATCAATATAAAACTTTAGTTTTTAAAATATTTGGATAAAAAAAATCCAAATTGCTGGTGAACTGCTTTAAAATAGTAAAAATTATAGTTTAAAGACCACTATTTAAAAAAAATAATTGAAAATATAGTTTTGTAATTTATATTGTAATAACAATTTTGTGTAAATATGCATAGAAATTATTCATATACACCAATGAGTTTTACAACAATTTAAAAAGATTAATTTCTTTTTTAAAAGGTTTAAATTTGTTTATCTAAAAAAAATGTATAACATATAAGTTAGGTAAATTGTAAAAATAAGTGTATATTCTTAGTTGGGGGAAAAATAAATACAAAATAAAAATATGAAACTGTACATTATTTTTGATGAAACAGAGGCTAAAGTTAAGTAAAATATTATTATTATTATTAATAATATTAGAACGGCATATTACTACTCGTTCGGGTTATACACACTTATGTGTAATGGTAGGGTGATTGTGAGATTAAATGGAGGACTTTCAGTTTGTGGGACCTGAACCACGGTGGAGGCCTGGCATTCCCCACATTCACAAGATGTCTTGTCAAAGGTGGAGGAAGGGTTTGGTAATCAGATAAATTTGTGCCGGGACCGAGGATTGAACCTCGGACCCCCAACACTATAAATAATATATTTAACATTTTTAAAATTATCATTTGGATTACATGATACTTAGAGCTTAAGCTCACCAAGAACATCAAATTGTTTTAAAGGTTATCTTTGTAGTAATAGGTGCTACAAGCTTTGTAATAAGTAAGAATATTATGTAAGGAACGAGCTTGTGAGAATATTAGATCACTACATATAATAATTGAGAAAGAGATAATTACAGTAATCCTATTAAAAACCAAATAGGCCTTATTAAATATTAGATTAGAATTTGTAATATAATGATTAGATGAACATTTAGTTAATATGTAATATGTTAAAATTATTGCACATAAGCTATGTGAAATTACAGTTCTGAGTAAAAATAAGAAAGTAAATTAATAAGTTAAATTTAAGCCTATTTAGGATCATTCAGTTTCTAATCAAAAAACAGTAGTCCTAAAATACAATTAAACATCAGAATGTATTAAATATATGATAGATAGATATTTTTTGATAAAATGAAATTAGGTTAATAAGTGCTCATCATAAACCGTTCCTTAGCTATGTTCGCTATGTTCCTTAGCAAAACTTCAATCCAACAAAGAAATATTAAGGAGAGGAATTAATCATTACTTGATACTATCAGATGCCCATAAAAAGTTATTTTATAAAAGTGATTGACCAATATTTATTGGATTGGTAAACTAAACTAAGAACCTTCGCTTCAATTTAATGATGAGTAAATCGTAAGTACACAAATGATTGGAGAAAAAAATATAGCTTTTGTGATTATAGAACTAAGTAAGATTTTTATTTGTTTATTTTATTTTGACACACACACTCATTTTTATGACAATGCTAACGACCTAACAATATTAAGTTAAACTATTAATAACCTGCTAAGATAGACACACTAGTTTTTGCAACTAACAGTGCTGTCAACCTGACACTTTTCGATACCAACTCTGTGGCCAGCTTGATACACTGACTAGTGATAATACTTCCCACACAATCTTCTAGCAATAAAATGTGACTTCATTGGTGAAGTATGGGCCACGTGCATTTGAGGTTGTATGAACAAGGCTAATGATGAAAAAGATTGACATATAAAGTTTGTGTCGTTGAGGGTAAGGTGTGAAGCTTTTATTGTAAGTGTATGAATAAATGTGTTTACAAACTGGCCCTGATTTATGAACAGTTGTGTATGCTTTGCCTTCTTATGATAGTTATTATATATCATTTTAGAAAACATTCTAAACAAGTTGAAAGTAAGGAGTGGATTTGATTTATAATTTAAGACTTAGATATATTTCTCAAAAATTTATATAAAGAGTTGATTGATAAATGTTGTTAAGTTAGTTGATGTAATAAAATAAGATTGCAGATCAAAATGTATAATTAGGTTAACTTATGGTAATAACATATTGTCAACTGGTGAACATTACACATTTAATAAATAATTAATAATAAATTTAGCAGTATATCAAGTGATGTCTAAAATACACGAAACATGTTAAAAATGTTTTAAAACTTACAAATAACAAAGTAGGTTAGACAATACAATGTTTAAGTTCATGTAAGGCCCCCCCCCCCCCCCCGACACTCAAAGATGCCATCTTGAGCTTAACTGATGATGACACTATTGAACGTATTCTCCCTACACATTTAGAGTCGCCTCAGCCCACATCTCTCGATAATAACATACTTTCGACTACTGTTAATTCAGAAACACAAGTTATATTGGATATTTTCCCGGAAGAAGTGTCACAGACACCATCGTCTCCACCACGGTAAATATTACATAATGCATTTTAGTGTTAACTCATTTAGTGAACAATAAATTAATTCCAAATTTAGAATTAAATTTTTACCAAGCCTCCCTGATTAAATATGATACATATTCAATAGGAGTGTCACCTTATAATAATACAATTAGAAGCTGAAATACAATATCTAGAATTATGAATGTAATAAAAATAAATGCTAATTAAATATCACAGGCTAAAATTAAGATTAGCACAGTCGTGGCATTGGGAAGCTGACCAATTTTCATTAGGCCTAGTATTAAATTAGTTGAAAATTATACATGTACACGAGAATTGATTCCGTGCATGCTAAGCCAAAGGTCCCAGGTTCAAATTTCATGCCAAAGATAACAATTAACAGTTATGGTTCTGGTTCCAGTTCCACTCCTTGCAATAAATACCTCAAGTTACATAGCACATTTGTTTTGTTTTTTCTTTCCAGGGACACAATTGTTTTAAAAACACCCTCTGTCATAGGATACAGAATAGTTGACTTACAGTATTTTCTGGAATGTATTCAAGCCATAAAGCATAAAGGGTTCGACTGCACATTTTCAAATATGAATATTACAGGCGAAACAAGGAATGGCTTCTGCAGCACACTATACTTGCAGTGCAAGATGTGTGGCGTTCTCCAAACACTCCATACTGCAAATCCCAACTCACCGATGAATGTTAATACCCCAATGGCGGCTGGCATTAATTATTAACACAGGCCAAGGTTTTTCTCAGATTATTATTATTATTATCACCGCGTCTTACTACCCGTTAGGGTTATACGCACTTACGCTAAAGTGTAATGGTAGGGTGATTGTGAGATGAAATGAAGGACCTACAGTTTAACGTGGAATCCGAACCACGGTGGAGGCCTGGCATTCCCCACATTCTTTTCTCAGATGAAAGAGTTGTCTGCTCTACTAGATATGCCTTGTATGGGCAATCCTATGTACCAAAAGATACACCAAGAAGTAGGTGAACACCTAGGAAGCATTGCTTCTGATGAAAAGATGGCTGCCACACGTGAGGAAGCGGCATTGCCTGCCAAAGCCAAATATTTAATGTTAGATTTAGTACTTAATAATATAACAACTAAAAATTATTCAAAATGAAAAAGTATTTGGAATGAAAAAGTATTTTGAATAAAAAAGTAAAAGAAATGATAACAACTGAGTAAATATAAACTGTTAAGTGACGCACCCCCGTTAAAGCCCTGCCTACCCATAAATGCACGGTTCTAAACAAAATAATTTAGAACAAAATATATTTAATAATTCAACCTTGTTGTTTTTTATTTATTTTAGTAACATATCTGGGCATCTTTCATAATTCTTATGGAATTTTCAAACCATGCTAAAAATAGTTATTGAAATATTTTCATTAAAATGTTTCCATTTCAATGCATTTTAAATGGGAAAACAAAAATTATTAATGGATTTATTTATTTTCTTTGTACAATTAATCTAGAGTGTTTGTTTATAACATACTATTTAATGAATAATTTATTTTTCTTTTTAGACATATTTTTTAATTTGGGTTAGCTTCAATAATCACGATGATATTGAGCTCTAACGACTCCCAAGTCGACTCTCTAGTCAAAATACATGGTTTTAAATACAACTTTTCCTTCTGCAACTAGTTGTCATAGCTGATAATAGGTGCCGTTAGTATGATCATTACCCATTTACAAGCTAGTATCATTTTGCAAGCGTTGGCTAACCTGCTGTATCGGAATGCAGGCGGCAATGGAGGGTTAAACTAATCTCTGTGACCTTCTTGAGTCAAAGAAACATTAATACCATTTACGTTAGGATAAGAAGGGCCAATGTCCAATTATGAAAATTTGCGTAATTAAATATAAACAATTAAACATCTTAATATATTCAGTAACTAAAATACTCACAAAGTCTTCCTGATGTGTGAATAAATATAGTTGGTCCCTACTTACTTCAATGAGAGTATTACTCTAGTGATACATTATTTTCAAAGAAAAAGCCACATGCTTCTCCATACACAAAGTTTTATGACATTAGCCCTTATTTAACTGAGACAGTAAAACATGTAAAATTCTTCACTCTTATCTTATATTCTTTCTTGAGTTTTCTCATTCTTTAGCACTACACGTTGTAATAATAAGTGTTAATATTCAAAGTAAATGAAAACTACTGTACATTGAATTTTTAATCCACTATTATAATAAATAAAAATAAACATTCCTGCTCATATCAAACATAGTTATTTTAAATAAAGTTTGGTCTAAATGTAATTTGGAGACGTTCTCAGTATAATTTTATATACTAGTTTTTATTTTACGGTCTAGGATTTGACTCTCATTGGACTTTGGAATAAGTTATTTTTCAAAAAGTTAATGAACGAAGTTTTTGGTAGTCAAGATGTGAAAATGTTAATTTTATTTTATTAGCGTGTTAAATGTGATTACTTTTAATTTGAACCTGTTGCATTCTCGCAGTTTGTGCGCTCGTTTTGGAAGAAATGTATCGAATCCCAAACAATAAGTACCCACGGTGATTACTTTTTATATAATTAACAATATGTGACCTTTTTGCTTTCGAACAAAATCCAATGGATTGTATAAATTTTGAGGTGGAGAAGTATTTACAAAATATTATTTTATATCCTTGTGAATAACAAGTTTATGAAGAAAGGGCGCACAAAGAAAATCAAAGATATAATTGATTATTTAACTTCTTGTAGTAAAGGGTAAGTTTTTTTTAATGGTATGCATATTACTGGCGCTTAGGCTATCTGTATCTACTAATTTAAGTACAATGGATGAGCAGCGATACTATTTTATTTACTGTAGAAATAATATCAAAATTAAGATACAAATAAATACTTCTATATAACAATGCAGCGATTATTCTGATATTTCAAGTACTTTTTTTTTTAAAGAAAAGCTCTTAGCTGAAAGTAAATGTTACTAACACTCTGTAACGCACTTATTGTATGTTCAAAATCTTTTGTGCCTTGGCCGAGTTCGTATCACGCTAGTACTAAGTAATTTCAACCTAACAGGGAATCGAACTAGTCAAGTTATTGAGCTCATTAATTTACGCACTTAGTGCTCAGTCATAGCGCTTTAGCAATCTTGACCACGACATGAAGCCGTTGATAAGTAAATATATATTTAAAACCATTAAAATTAATGAACTTTTGTGTTCCCTATGCCATAAAGTAAGTAAGTAAGTAAGTAAGTATTTGATACCCGACCGCCTCTGTTGTATAGTGGTCAGATTTACTGGCTTCAGATACTGAAGTCCCAAGTTCGATCCCCAGTGCCCCTAATTCTGTCTGTGAAGCAGTGGGTCTGAAACGGAACCAAAATCAACCTCGTGAGGACAAATCAGGAGATAATTGAATGAATAAGTAGCGCTTCAGTCTAGAAAACTGAGATAGAAGTCTGGAGGGCTCGTTGTGCTAACCACATGGCACCCTCAGCTTGAAAATGTTGGCCCTATCTTTGCCAACATACGGCAGCCTCTCGATTGGTATAGCCTGCTTGCAGGCTGACACCATGGAGATATTACTCAAGTTAAACTCTACCAATAGGATAAAAAATTATTCCCAAAAACATTTATTTCTGGAAAATTGTGTAAATTCGATAGATGTTTGAAAACCGTAAACACCGTATTAAATAACAGATACCCACTTCAGTGGCTGAGTGGTCTAAGGTGTCACTAGTGTTAAATTGGCCTGCTGATAGCGGAGCACTTGGGGTGCAAATCCTGGTCGAGTCTATTGAGAGTAGTTTTTCCTAAATTGTTTCCCCATCTTTCCTCATTACCACCCAATTAGATTATCATATATGCGTATAACATGAACAGGTAGTATGACGTGGTAATATCAGTAATAAAAATAACAGATATATTTATAGTCAAAATTGTTATAGTCTTCGAAATGAAACTGCTTTTAAAATATTTTATTGCCTCCTTAGCCTTTAAATTTTAAAAATTAACCAAAACACAGTGGCCAAATTTAGCACATTAAATTTTAGTTATTGTTTATTTTACCTGCTTACTAATAAACTCAAATAAATGGTACGACAAAATCGTAGGCTACATACTCAATCGAATAGGTTATTTATTATAGTTAGTGACAAAACCTTCAAAAATAAGTTATCTCTAATTTTACCTTAAATAAATTTTTCTCTGATAAATAAGTGTACATTATTATTTATCACTACTCTCACCAGATATTTATTTGAAAAAAATTCAAAAGTGGTACAACAGCATTAACCTGGAGTCACCACTTTGATATGCTAATTACTCAAAATGGGTACGGGTACAAAACTCTCTCTTTGTGGTACAAAACGGTACAGAACTAGTACAAAACTTTGGCATCAAAAAAAGTTCAAAATCAAAAGGGGTACAACCGCATTTACCTGGAGTACGTGGAGTACTCACTTTGATATGCTAATTACTCAAAACAGATACGGGTACAATACTTTTTCTTTCTGGTACAAAACGGTACAAAACTAGTACAAAACTTTGGCATCAAAAAAAGTTCAAAATTAAAAAGTAGTAAAACAGCATTAACCTTGAGTCACCACTTTGATATGCTAATTACTCAAAATGGGTACGGATACAAAACGTTGGCATCAAAAAAAGTTCAAAATTCAAAAGTGGTACAACTGCATTAACCTAGAGTCACCACTTTGATATGCTAATTACTCAAAACGGGTACGGGTACAAAATGGTACAAAACTAGTACTAAACTTTGGCATCAAAAGGTTCTAAATTCAAAAGTGGTACTACAGGTTAATGGACGTCTAGCTGACTGGAATGAATAAGCTAATTTTTCTGCTCGAGAGTGTGATTGTATCTTGACGTTATGTCTCCCCACGTTTAGTCAAACTTGGTCGCCTACACACTTTACGGTCCTGCACTACACTTCTTATCTCTCTCAATTCTTGGAAAAAAGTTTGCTTGCTGCCTTTACTGATTACCGGTCGTGGTCGCCAGTCTCCCAATTGTTTAAACAAACCAGTAGTTCTGCCAACCTGATGGCTGGAATCCACCAGTTTGTATAACGTTAGCAACGCCATCTATTTTAGAGCTGAAAGCTCAACACGCCGCCAGGGAGGGTAGGCAGGGCCTTAAGTGGGGCCCAGGGTACATGCCAAATCTGCCATACCCTAGATCCACCACTGGATATACGTGAAATGATCAGGATTTTTCTTTATTTAGAGATATGCGTGTAATGAACATGATTTTAATTTGTTTAGTGATATATTGTGGTAGTGTATTGAACATAATGTTACTAAACTTTGTCGTAGGCATTTATGTGTGGTGAGCATAATTTTATTTTATTTTGTGGTATGTGTGTATTGAAAATAATTTTTTAAACCTTGTGATATGTGCGTTGTAAACATAATTTTTCTTTATGTTGTGATATAATATATAATATAAATGTATTTTATTATGTGATAAACCTTTATGGAACATTATTTTTTTAAGCGTTGTGGTATGTATGTGGTGAGCATGATTCTCCTAAACTTTGTTGTATACGTGTAGTGAACATGATTTTCCTTTATTTTGTGATCTAGGCCTACATATAGTGAACATATTTTTTCTAAGCTTTGTGGTATACGTGTAGTTTTTTTCTATACCCGACTGCGATTTGAAAACCAATGTTCCCATCATCAGCAGGCCACGACGATGATAGCACGAGAATGAAGCCTTAGACCAGTGTTTTCAACATTGGGTGATACCGTCTTCGAGGGGGTATTAATGGTTTTGTGAGATGGTAAATAATTGCAAAGGAGTTGTACAGCATCGTATGGGTTTTTACTGATAACACAGGAATAATTTTATGCTAATAAATACAGGCAATAACATATTTATATTATCATATTCTGAAAATTGAAAAATGACACCTGGACACGGAATCGAACCCGGGACCTTCGGCTTAGTACGCCAATGCTCTTACCACTGAGCTATCCAGGATTTGTCCTGTACCCATGGTCATTCTTCACTCATATTTTAAGGCAGAGTCTATGATGGACGTGCAGAAGTCGTCAGCTTATAAACATGTGATTATATGGGATCACAAGCCATCAGACAACACAGCCACCTGCGACTCGGTAGTTGGCATTATGCAGCCAATTGACAATTATATGATAATTGTACGGGATTGCATATATACATATATATATATATTAATGAATCAGATAGCTGAAGCTATCATCTAACATATTTATATTATATTAAATAATGTATTTGTTCTATAATTTTGACAATATGAATAATTCCTTATGCTTATAACCATTTAACATAAGTTATGTTTTTAATAATTATAAAATTATGCCACGTAAGCAAGATAGTATTTCTGCAAGGTTATTATCATTGATTTCAGTATGCATATTACATTTAACTTGGGGCCATCAAATTCTCAGAAGAGGGCAGTAGGCTAAAAAAAGGTTGGGAATTACTGCCTTGAACCATGCAGAGAGTGAAGTCACATATAGTTAACATTACTACCTTTCATCAGGTATAAGCATATAGTGGACATTGCTACCTTTCATCAGGTCTACACATATAGTGGACATTGCTACCTTTCATCAGGTCTACACATATAGTGGACATTGCTACCTTTCATCAGGTCTACACATATAGTGGACATTGCTACCTTTCATCAGGTCTACACATATAGTGGACATTGCTACCTTTCATCAGGTCTACACATATAGTGGACATTGCTACCTTTCATCAGGTCTACACATATGGACATTGCTACCTTTCATCAGGTCTACACATATAATGGACATTGCTTCCTTTCCCTAGGTGTACACATATAGTGGACATTCCTTGCCTAAATATAATTCTAGATTTATATTTTACTTCAACTTTATAAGATTGAAAAAATATATTGAACACTACTACTTCCCTTGTTTAGGCTTTCCACGTGGAGATTGAAACTAACACATTTTACTTGATGGTAAATATAAAGTGAAAGCTATTTTAATCACACAGCAACAAATTAATCTAATTTGGTACATAACTTATGTAAAAACTATATCCACACAAGCTTATTGATCGCTATTGTAATATATTTTTGTTGGCTTAGGAATATTTGGAAACATACAAACTAAGCTATAAATGTAAAAATTGAAATAAACCAAAACACAAGCATAATATTTTGTCATTATTTTATGAGTATAAGTAATAGGTAATTGAAAGGTCACACTTACCTACACCATCTTATCTAATATTATTTATAAAGACAAGTTATAAAGTTGTCGTGTAACAGTATTAACTACAACAACAAGAAATCAAAATACTGTACCACCAATAGCTAAACATTATATATATATAAAAAAAAAAAGTTTTTCACCACTACTTACCTTTAAAATGGGAAAGAAAGGTAATTGTTATGCAACTGTTACACATTTGGGTGCTGATAGTTTTGCCTTTAAATAATGATCGAATTCCCTAATAATACAATAATTACACTAAAGGGTAAGAAAGTGGAAATTATCAATCAGAGGTCTTATACCCTCATTTGTGTAAAGGAAGAGTGGAAAATAATTGAAGGCAATCTCAGGGCACACGACTGGAATTCCAGCCCCGATCTACCCGTCACTTGTAAATTAGACTAGTCGAGAGAGATGATTTTGTTCGTGTGCCCACTGGCGAGGACTATTATTTTTTAGTCATGGATTTATAATATTTTTCAACTAAATATTAAAAGAGTTCAAGCTACTGTCTGGCTGAGATTTACCCAAAGGGTCAAATGATCTAAGGTGTCACTCTAACAATAGAATTGGTTGCCAATAACATAGAGGTTAGGGTTCAAATTCGAGTTTGGTGTATAGAGAGGGATTTGGTCCTGAATGGTCGATTTCCACTCACTCTCCATGTTAATGCTGGTACAATTCCCTTGAGATTAAACTTTTCTATTCTATAACACATTAGCGTATTAATAAGTGGATATGCAAATAATCCATAACAGATAGTTTGATGGTTATAAAAAATTAACCTAAAAAATGCAATATACAATGCTGAAAAATAAAATTATAGGTACCCAATTATTTAATATACAGGAATGTAAATCATGATTTAATTTACAAGAGCAGCATTACTAGCAACTTGAAAATAGTAATGTTCTTATTTCTTTTAAACAACTCGATCACTGTCTAAATTTGGAAGTAGATTGGTTGTGCATCAAGCCAGTGGGCTGTTGTGAAATATAAGCCAAAGGAGTGGCAAAGTTGTCGCTTTTACTGTTGAATGAATCATCCCGACCTTGAGTGACAAGTCTTTCATCCTTCCTCTTTCACTAATTTGTTACAAACTCAGAGAAAGAAAGATAAGTAAGGAGAAGAGGTGAAATATTTTTTTTACTCCCAAAAGGCGAGGAGGTATTTCTACCAGCCCATTTAGCACCCTTAAGAGTCTAGTGATCAGAGCCCCTGGTCAAGGTCCAGGGTTCGATTCCTGGAGGTAATATAGTCAATTTTTCCTGAAAAGAGAAACTGTTCTTACGGTCACCATGGTCTGGTTAGGTTAAGTTAGGTTAAGACTCACCGGCTCCAAAACTTCATTATCACTATCATCATGTCATCTCAATGTCATGTAGATAACCTCCAAGGTATGTGACCTGGGCAATGTTCTGTTCCCACAGAGCGGCTAAAAGTGTACATACACGGCAACCTAACTAGGTACTGCATTTCACATGGTCAAATATGCCATACTCTAAATAATAATAGTCCAAATATATTTACACCAGAAAAATATATTTTTTGTACAAATTACATTTTCTTCATAGAAAACATTTTTAAAAATAATTAGCATATGCCAAGTTCAAAATTAAAAGAAATCATTAGAAATAAATAATCCTTTATAAAAATGAGACATTAAACTTCAGTTAAACTGACACAAATGTTAAAATAAATAAAATGTTTAGCTATCAGATGAAACAACAAAATTCTTATCATAGCATGTAAATACATATATAACTTGTGTGTTTATAGGCCACGATAAAAAATATTTCTATTAAGATTTTTCCCCCTGGTTTCATTGTATTTTTAGTTGTTTTACTTTTCAATAAAAAAACTTTTGTAGGTATATATGTTTTCATTTTCTTTCTGAGCCTATATTATACTTACCAACTTAATTTGAATAAACTTAATAAAAACATAGGCAACAATTTTTAGGTCCAAGGTTTATATATTCATCACACTTTAGCACATTATTAAGGAGTCAGAAAAACTTATTCAAAGTTGAAAATATAAATAATTTTGAAATGTAAGAGGTTAAAAAATTATAAAGCAGATAGCTTTTACTTAGGAATACCTTTGAATCAACATTTAAAAATGAAACAAAATTAATAAAGATACTTTAAAGTGGGTCAAAAACTCAAGAGAAAGATTTAAAAAAAATCAGCTATATCTTTTTCAATTTTAGTAGGAAGATAATTGCCATTGAATCCTGTAATTTGTCCTCCTAACATTATTTAAGGGACCAAAGAGGAATGAGCATTAGTCCAGACAACAACTTAGCCTTTTTATAATTTTACTTGGTGAATGACTATTTATCTGTTTGTCACATTCATTGATAATATATTTTTGAAAACTAACCTAACGGCTGCTACCAAATATCAACATTATTATTTATTTAGTATTTAATGTTTTAAATATTATTTGTGGCCCTGTGTAAATGTGTAATAAAACAAACCTTGTAGAATTATCTCATGCTAGCAGAATGCTATAATTAGAAAATGCATTTTGTTAACACCAAGAAATAAAATCTCTCACTTTTGTTTAAATTCTTAGGTGCAGAATTAGTTCAGTATATGAGATAGGGTGTAATGAGGTGGACTGGATAGAATAAGCTCAAGATAGGGATAGGCTGTACAAAGGTGGACTGGATAGAACTAGCTCAAGATAGGGGATAGATGGTGTACTTTTGTAAGTGGCAATTAACTTTTGAATTCCCGATGCCATAGTGTAAGTTAAGTTAAAAATATTATATAGAGCTATAATGAATAAATAATAAATGTTACAAACTAAAATAACAAAACGTTAGAATTTGAAAAAATATATTACAATAGATTTATAGCAAACATTGTAGAGACAGGGGTGGCCAACCCCAGGCCTGCAAGTCAAACAATGGACCGCCAAAACATTTTGAATGGCTCCCTATCTTTCTATGTCTTTCCTGTGTAAGCTTTGAAGTGTTTCAAGAAATTCTAGGACTATTATTAACTATCCAGCACAACAATTCAAAGGAATATGTATGAGGTAGTGAAAAACCATTTAGAAATAAGTAATGAAGTTGAGTAAACTGGAGTGTGATAAACTTTAAGGTATATGTACAGATGGTGCTCTGGTGATGCAAGGAAAGTGACAGAGCTGTGTTTCTTTACTTGAACAGCATTTAGAGCAGAAGCTGAGGTCCGTGAAGATGGCAGCACCACTAACGGCACAAATTCTGAAACCTATGCCAATATTTAGTGCTGAATTTGTGCAACACGAATATCCTATTCCCATAATTTGTGCCGCCATAGTTTTCGTGAAAACACCAAAAAACAGTGGGTGCTGCTGGCAGCACCCATAACGGTACAAATTCTGAAACCTATGCCAATATTTAGTGCTGAATTTGTGCCACAAGAATATCCTATCCCCAAAATTTGTGCCACCATAGTTTTCGTGAAAACGCCAAAAAAACACATAGTGGGTGCTGCCAGCAGCACCCATATTGGCACTAATTCTGAAACCCATGCCAATATTTAGTGCTGAATTTGTGCCACAAAAATATCCTACCCCCATAATTTGTGCCACCATAGTTTTTGTGAAAACGCCGAAAAACAGTGGGTGCTGCTGGCAGCACTCATAACGGCACAAATTCTGAAACCTATGTCAATATTTAGTGCTGAATTGGTGCCACAAGAATATTCTACCCCCATAATTTGTGCCACTACAGTTTTCGTGAAAACACCAAAAAACAATGGGTGCTGCCGGCAGCACCCATAACAGCACAAATTCTGAAACCTATGCCAATATTTAGTGCTGAATTTGTGCAACACGAATATCCTATTCCCATAATTTGTGCCACCACATTTTTTGTGAAAACACCAAAAAACAGTGGGTGCTGCTGGCAGCACCCATAACGGCACAAATTCTGAAACCTATGCCAATATTTAGTGCTGAATTTGTGCCACAAGAATATCCTATCCCCATAATTTGTGACACCATAGTTTTTGTGAAAACTTAAAAAATCTCTGGGTGCTTCCAACTTCACGTAGTACTCTTAAGGTTGTTACATTTCTCTTTCCCCTCTCAATACATTATGCTGACTACACATCTCTGTATTGGAGTGAATGTTTAAACCAGGGGTGGGAAACCTTTTTTTTAACACTGGAAGTTTGTATCGCATGTCCCTTCACGGATTCCTCATGACTTAACATCGATTTCACTGTTGTACAGTAAATTTTTACAAACTTTTGCCAAAATGTAATAGTGCGTAAAATTACATAGAATAATGAGATTGTTTAATTAATATGAAAAATCTATGCTTTTAAATCAATTTTTTTTTAATTAATCAAAATACACCCGTTTGGGGTTTCATAAGGTCACAGAACGTTTTCTTTTAGAGTTTAAGAGTAATTTACTTAAGGGTGAAAATAGATAAAAACAAACAAATTTTATCGTAATTTGTTTTAAATGGTTTTGATTAGAATTCATATTTTAGTACAATATATTACTAACAAATAGGCGTATCTAATTTTCCCGGGAAAATAATTTGGAGGGTAATATGTACGTGCTAGTATTTCCAAAGTTTACTATAAAATTATATGTATTATCAGTTTATCGCACATTTAGTAGTCGAAAGTAGGATTGAGTGGCACCATTTTTTACCTTTCATTACTATTCTATGGAAATATTTGAATCGAATTGGTCTTCTCCTCCCATGAAGATGTTGTATTATCCTGCTACACTAGGCTAAAGAAAATTAATTTGACTATGCTCTGCAGTAGAATAACTCTTCACCAGTGAGTGACATTGAAACCCCAAAATATTCATTCCATCTAACAGCATACATTTTTCTTTTAGGACAACAAAGCATAAAAACTACCCATGTTTATCTTAAATCATTGATTATTTAGTAGTGAGTTTTCTAATTTTATTTTCTCCAATATATCCGATTATATATATATATATATATATATTTGTTAACATTCAAGAGTATGAGAAGAAATTAGCACAATAATATCAGAAAAATATAACGAGGCTTATAGGCTGAAAGCCCCTACTGTTAGGCTCCAAATGTAAAAATCGGTAACCAATTGAAGAATTCCTCCTCTTCCACCTATGATGATTTAATTCCCTCAATTGGGAGACAATTACATAAATCTACGTAAAGACAACTTATAATATTTATATCCATCCCTGGCCAGCTCAGCTTCTCTTATCAACTCAATTATCATACAAGGAAATTCCCATTTATACAATAAATATATGTTGATCACTTTTATATTAATTTATTGTTGGTACATATTTTTTTATATGTATTACTATAATAATTGACAACCTCAGCTTGTACAAACAACCCGTCTCTAGCTAGTGATCGTACACTATATCATAGTTAAATATGTGACGACAAGCAACATACGTCTTGTCACCACCCCGGTCACTAAGCGTCTCTTTCTTGTTTAACAGTGAGAGTTCGTTTCTACCTCACATCTTTTTCAAATTTTGATGACATCGTCGATTGCACCAGGGTGGACTGACAATCTAAACCTATCATATGAGAGTAGTTTGAAAACTCGCTTTCTGGTTGGATGGACAATGCAACCGCTACGTACTAAGAAAAAGGTGTATTTCTCTTAGAACGTAAACTCTAGATCAGACCTTTCTATTTTGTTTCATCGTCCAACGCACCCAATAATCACATTTAAAATAAAATAAATGTACTGACTTTAAAACTGTCTGAATGGTTTAAATATTCTAAAATGCAAATGAATAACTAAAAATAACATTATAAAATAAAGAGAATTCCCGAATTTAAACATAAAATGCAAATAAAATATAAAAAACTGCAGACTTATACTTGATTTTCGAAACAACATAGGGTTTACAAATTGGGACAGTAAAATAAGTTAAGAACTCATTTTAGGTTATTGTTCCTGGATTTTTTTTTATCACAAGACTTTCACACAATCCAACTTCACGAATTCCATTACTTTTTTCCTTGTTATAAACTATCGAGAATACAATAGTATAATCTAGTAGCATACACCTAGAATTGAATCCGAAACTGACAGGCCTACCTCAAAATAATAAACTGCTTGAATTCATGACGGAAAAACATATAGAATCAATTATTACAGTATATTGTTATAAGATATGCATTATATTATGTTATAAAAACGCAAGGTGAGCAATTTTGTAAGGATATGAACTCTTGACTGATATACAACACTAATTAAGGCAGACAGGTGAGGTAAAGTGCTTAAGAACTTTACCTTCTCCAAGCGTATATTCATACTCTTTATTATTAGCACCACGTCTTACTACCCATTCGGATTATATGCCTATGTACTAATTATGCTAATGGGTTAAGAATGAGGTAGGTAGATTAAGTAGACCCACATTTATGTGGGGAGAGAGAGAGAGTAGGAAACACTTAGGAAAAATCCACACTCAGTGCATCCGATTGGGATTGAACCCTGATCTCCCATCCTCTGCAGTTTAGTCTTTTTCTAGAGTAGCGCGCTAGACCTCATGGCCATCGCATGTTTTTATTATATTATTATTATTATTATTATTATTATTATTATTAGTAGTAGTAGTAGTAGTAGTAGTATTATGATTAGTAAAGGAGATCTCTAATCATTAATTTATTCAGTGCATGTTATAAATCTACATTCTTCTTCTTACTATTTTTTATGATTATAATGTAGCATTATTTAGTTACCATTCTAGAGATGAAAATTTTCTTCAGTGGCGGCATGTGGTTGGGGGGTCAAAAGGTGACACTTTGATCCTATTTACTTCAAAAGATAGTGTGTTAGGAGATCAGTGTGTTAGAAGAAGGGGGTAGGGGTAGATAGGATGCATGGAAGATAGAGGGGGAGAAAAATGTCGGGTCAAACTTAAAATTATTTTAATTAATTTATTGATGACCAAAATTTGGATTATGATTTATGAACATAACGCGTCTACAAAGGTTATAATTCATTTTTCTTTACTGCTTTTTTTATCACAATGTTTTACCACCCGTTTGGCTTGTATGCCAATGTACCACTAGCGCTAGCACTAATTACCATTATTGTTATTATTATTATTATCCATTTAATCAATTGAAATTATTTAACAGAAATAATAATTGGAAGATTTTCCGGGAAAATATAGGGGAAACTTTCGTCTATATTTCTATTACCTATGATTATTTATCTTATATTATTCTGCAGCTATACTTCTATGATCATACTTGTGTATTATTCAGTCTTGGTTTGTTATGTAACTTTTTTTTAGCACCATATCTTACTACTGTTCAGGTTATAGGCCTATGTACTAATTACACTCATTGGCTAGGAAATAAGAAGGCTTGATTTAGAGGAAGTGTACCCGTATTTGTGTGAAGGGTTCGCGGATTTTTTTAAGGGAAAAAACACCCCCGTGCACCCAACTGGGATCGAACCCCAATATCCCGTCTTCGGCAGTCTGGCCTAACTAAAAAATAGCACGTTAGACGCCGCGGCCACCGAAGAGGATGTTATGTGACTCTTGTGACTGTTGGCTAACACAATAGTTAAGGAAATTAAAATGTATGTAGTAATAATAATTATTATTCGGGCTTATATGCGTATGTAGGCCTACTAATTCCACTATATGTTAAGAATGAGAGAGGTTGAATTTATAGGAAGTGTAAACGAATTTGCGTTGGGGAGAGTGTAAAACAAATTATTTAGAAACAAAACCCTCAATACACCGGAATTAAATTCGAACCCTGATCTCCCCATCATTGGGGGATCAGTCTATTGTTAGTTACATCCAAAAGTATATCTTACAATTGAAAATGGTTTGTAAATAAAATAGATCAAACATCTTTTTGGGGTACATAAGATATCTCGAAGGCTTGACAAGAGTTAGTGATGAATGTATTTTCTCAGCCTCACACCCTCTAGCCACCCCTAAAAGTTTATGAACAGTTCCTTTGTGTGAATGTGTCAACTCGTGCAGCTTGTGAACCACACACACACGCACGCACGCACACACCACACACACACAATCTTGTACACGAGAAAATATGAGCTGATACTAATATACTAAGCAATAATATTTTATGTTATTTTAATAATTAAGAATATTAACACAACTATACAAGTCAAATTTCCTATTTTATTATTAATTTGTGACACTAGTGTTGTTAATATAATTTGTAGTTTTAAAATGTTGGTGCTGCATGTTTCACTTAGCAGTTTTGTTCTTCTTTTTCTCCAAAACCATTTATGGCCAATATATAAAATGATTTATTTTATGTGGCACACCCTAAGGAATATTAAATAATATCCTGTGACCTGTATTAAAGATTTTTTTTAATTTAGGTTACACAAGTATTATTAATAGGTGGTAGTACATTAAAGTGTTTTATGGCAAATTAAGATAGCACCAACTATGAAAATGGGTTTTTGAACCACAAATTCAGCAAATAATACTGGCAGCATTTTCGTAATTTGTGCTATTAAACGCTGCTGGTAGCTAACGAAAGTTTTCTGTCATTTTTTACGAAAACTATTAAAATGCAACTATTCACAAAAAAATTACTTGAGCACTAAATATCCTCACATGTTTCTCAAATGTGTAACATTGGAGGTGATATCAGTTAAGACTAGAAGTTATTTGAAAGAAAGGGTTTTCTGCATCAGCGTTCGCATGGTTTTAAAAGGAGTCAGCCATATGATATACTGATTGCTGCTGACTGTGAGTACAAGGCATGAATCTTAGCCAGGTGGTTTTGAACATTTATTGTGATTTATTACATCTCCCCACCCCCTTTTACACACACACACTTCGCGCTAATGTGGGTGCACTTCCTCTAAATGACCTTCCTTAATTTGAACTGAGGCCACTGGTATTTTCATGAAAACTATGGCGACACAAATAATAGGTGTGGATATTCTTTACGAGTAAAATTTGGTATTTAATGTTGGCATCGGTATCAGAATTTGTATGTTGATGGTGCTAGAAGCGCATCTACAATTTTTAATATTTTCAAGAAAGATGAGGTCACAAATAAAGTAGTTTGGATGTATTTATAGTAAAAATAAGAAATTTTTGCCATTTAAATTTAGTGATAATCTTGCAAAGTTGGGAGCACCAAACGTGTTTGAATATTTTTACGAACACTATTGGGGCTAAGGGAACAAATTACGGGAATGTACAATATTTTTGGGGACAAAATTGAGCGCTAAATTTGAATAAGTTTAAAAAATTTAGCAACCCCCCAAAGCTGAATGTGTTTAAATGAAAATTATAGCGAACATAATTGGGGAATTGTGGTACAAAATCGCACATACAGTACTATGTATTCACATTTGCAATTTAAACATAGTGCTTCATAATTTTTACGATGGTACAGAAAAAACATTTTTTAAATATATATTTTAGTATAAATTTGGTAAAAATATGCTTCATTGCAAAATAAAAACATCATAAATACAGTCCCTCAAATAAGCCTTAGGCGTATACAATTATCAATCCTACAACTAATAAATAAAATGGGATATATTTATAAATTATTTAAAAATGTTGAAAAAAAAAAAACAGCATTGTTTTAAAGAAAAGATGTATTTTAAAAATTATTTATCAAAGTATTTAAAGCCCAAATTTTTTTTTTTCTATTATAAATATCGGGGTTTTTATGTTTTTACGTGGCCCCCTTGGATAAAATGATCAAGGTTACAGGGGGGAGAAATAGGGGCGGCTTGAAAGGGGGGGGCCGTACTGAAAACAAATTGGTGTTAACCAAAAATTTGTTTTGTGTTTTTGGAACGGGGTAAAAAAATTTTTAGATTAAAAATTTTTGCGGGAAAAATTTTTCACAAAAATTGGAAAGGGGTTTTTGAATTAAGCCCTTGGGGGCTGCCAAACATCCATGTGTTTTTTGGGTTTTACAAAACTATGGTGGGACAAATTATTGGATGGAAAATTTTTGTGGGGCAAATTTAAACTAAATTTGGAAGGTTTCAGAATTTTTGCCCTTATGGGGGGCTGCCCGCATACCCCTTTTTTTTTTTTTTTTTTTTTTAGAAATATGGGATACAAATTATGGGGAAGGAAAATTTTTGTGCACAAATTAGCACTAAAAAATTTGGGATAGGGTTTTTGAAACGTGCCCTTATGGGGCGCCGCAGCCCACTGTGTTTTTTGGGGGTTTTTTTAAAAAAATATTTCGGACAATTTGGGATGTTACAAGGGGACCCGGGGTTGGGGGAAGGTTCAACTTTTTTTTTCTGGGGGGCCGGGGGTTTAAACCCCCCCGGGGAAAATTATTGTTACCAACCCTTCCTTACCCCTTTACAAAACATCTTTGAAGTGGGGGAATCCCGGCCCCCACCCCGGGGTTGGATTCCCCCTTAAAGTGGCCTTCTTCATTCACAATCACCCTAAAACCATTTGCGTAATGGTAAACCCAAGGGTAGTAAACCCGGGCTAAAAAATAAAATTATTTAGTGGCACAAAATTTTAACATAAATATTTGGAAATAGGGTTTTGAATTTGTGCGTTAGTGGTGTGCCAAATTCACGTCCTCAGAAGCTGTATCTTCACAAAAGAATTTTTAAGCTAGACAGAAAATTTTATCATGTTAATGACCGTTTGTAGTGCGTCAATTGATTGTCAGAGCTATCAAACCCGAGTTTAAAAGGAAATTTTTTAAGAGGAAATAAATGATATGTAAATTTTTAATTTTACAAATCAGATGGCTTTTAGGGAGAAAGGTTTTATTCTATTCAAATAAAAGAACTGAAAATTTTTTGTTGAAACTGAAAAATTTCTTACCCGTGGAATGTGGTTTTGCTTAGATATCCGATTGCTTTGGATTTATCTTTTAGTGAAAGGTGTTAAGTGAAAAGCAGGTCAAAAATCACTTTGTATTGCATGGATATATAGGTTCACTTTAATTTATTTAATTTAATTCAATTATGATAATGACTATATAATCTACTAAAAAAAGGTTGAATTTACATGGGTTTTTTTATTTAGAAAAATTTTTGAAAATAACCTTATAAATTTTTATTTAATAATTGTTATAAAACAGTGCAGTAAAGTAATTTTGCAGGTATCAAAAGTGGATGGGAAATGTATTTTGAATAGGCGGGGGGGGAGATAGGTAAGCTGCGGGCGAGAGAATTGGTAGGGCCCTGAAATGATTTCTTCAATTTACTAGCCCAGCAAAAAAAAGGTTGGCCAACTCAGTACAGCAATTCTGTCCCCGTTCATATAAATTAAACAAAGAGTTCCAAAATTTTCAAAAATGATTCATACATTTTTGGGGCTCACAGGGAAAAATTTTTAAAATTTTTTATTATTGGTTTTTTTACCCATTCGGCTATCCCCAGTAAAATTAAACCCCAAATGCACTGCGCGCCGATTATCTGCGCGCCAAATAGAGGCTAAAAAAACCCCACCGGCCATCCATGGCGCCCCAAATCTAGTCTTTTAGTTGTATTATTTTTTCTGATGTCACAA
>JBCFYV010004448.1:0-21509 GCA_039000515.1 Timema cristinae
TCATAAGATAAACGATTACAAGCTTCCACTTTCAGATGATCTTCCCTCACCACCAGATTCACTCATTCAGAATACTTCCAATTTAAGTCTTAAAACTCCAAGTGCCTTTATATCTCATTTGAAACCTGTTAAAGCTGAATATTCTTTGGAACGTTCAAGTCAAAATCAATTCAAAGGACATATTTCAGATATCCCTCAACAAACTGGAAACATGACACACTTTCCTCACTTGCCATCTTCTATGGCAAAAGATGGTGAATTCGTGACTATTCAACATTCTCAATATGTTCCATCTTCTTCTGATGTTACACATCAAAATGCTCAGATAAGTGAAAACTTAAATCGTCGTATATCCAATAATAGCTCAAATTTAAAGAGTGTTACCGATCTTTACAAAAATCAGTTTCCTTATAAGGAACAGTTATTACGGGATAAAACTAACCCTCTTAATTTTCAACAATCAACCGATGCTTTTGAAAAGGATAACATTAGTTTTCCTAACACCCTTACAGATCCACCCTCTAATTTGGGTAAATATGACAGTGATGATCTTTCAAATCCATTAACGAACAAACATAGTTCACAAGCCTTTGGACAAATAATTTCTACAAAATACCCTCAGAGTGTTGCTACTTCTGGAACTATAAATAATATATTAAACTCTCAGATGTCTAACATTTCCTCTGATTCTTGTAAGAATAACAATTCAGATACGCTGAGGAGTATTAAAGGTGGTCAAATGGACGGAGATTCTTCAAATTTAACACCAAAACTACAAAATAGCAAAATAAACAATTTACATCAACCCTCTGAAACAGTAGGTTCATCATTATTGGATGCAGAAGGAAATATCTGCTCAGAAAATCATCCAAATAAAACCAATAGTTCTTGTACATATCCTTCATCCATGAATTAACATCTTCCATAAATAATCCAAGCAGGAGTAGCTTGTTTTTAGGAACAACTCCTGAAAACAATTCAAACCTACAACAAACTTCATTAAATACAATTAGAAATCCTTCTAATGTAGATATTTCGCACTCAATTTCCATTAATAGTGATTCAATGCCAAAGAGTGCACACATTATTCAGCACCATGGCAAAACTTCTGAGAGATTGTCTAAGCTATCCGGACTTGAAGGAGTGACCGCAGATGTAGATCTCACAAAGGCTGTGGAAGAAGCACATCTGGAATGCCAGGAGTGTGCACAGCCCGTGCATTCTGGCGAGGTAGCAGTATTTGCTGAAAGGGCTGGGGAGAATGCAATGTGGCACCCACAGTGCTTCACTTGTCATACATGTAAGGTGAGAGATCACATGCTACAAACTAAAGTTTGCTTTTGGTATAAAGTAGAGATGGGTCGAATCCACTATTTCTCGAAGCCGAATCCTAGCAAATTGTTATAAATTTTAATGATTTACAAATAGACCTATATTACACAATATAGGCCTAAACTGTCGATTAAGGTTTATTTCAATCATGCTTTCAATTTTAATCAACCCAACCCCCACCCCTCGCAAAATACAAAAATACAGGTTAAAATCCAGCCGAATTAAACACTCTAGACTCATATTGTTTAGTAATCAAATCAATCAAAATTTTAGTGTCTTTTAGTTATTTTTAAAAGTGTTGTTAGAATGGGTTAATTTTCTAAAAAAAAAATCTGAAATAAACAGATTAGGCCTAGATATCCTTTGATCAACTTTAATCATCATTAAAGGATATTTTATTGTATTAAAATAGCAAAAATAAAAATACAAACGGATATTTTTAATAAAGACTAAAACAACATGCTTATTAATTAATTAAACATACATTGGAAATAGTGAACTCAATAATGCTTAAGTATGTTTTATTATTATTTTCTTTTATATCCATTATCGCATAGAAAACAAATATATTCGATTCTTACGATATATCGATTTCTGAGAATACATTCCATTTAAAACACGAACATTTTTTCAACTACAATATGTTGATTCCCATTTTATAAGGCAGGACTACGTTTAAATATTTCCACAATTACTTCAATAACATATTTTAAAAAAAGAATAAAAACCTAAGTTAAAATCAATTTAAAAATAAATAATGGGTTAGCAAGTCGTTATTTGATCCTTAAAACTCGAGAGAGCTTACTAAGTGATCAAATTACCTGAATTGATTCTAAACAAACAATCAATATACGATACGTAGGCCGGTAGGGATAAATAAACAGTTTTATCGCTGTCTGACTGTTGACAGTATTTATTTGTCATGAAACCCAACAAAATGTCTAACTTGAGGATGGCATGCAATAAATTGGGGTTCTTTACATAGTTGTAGATAATTAAAACCAGTTGGTCAGTAAGAATTAACAGTATCTTTATTTTAATCATCACTCGGGCGAGTAAACATAATATACGTCATTGCGACTGACTTTATATCGTGTGTAATGGCGGCTAACTTTGTATCATCTGTAATGTGTTCTTATTTCTATTTAAAAAAAGCCGTTATTTGTTTAATTTATTTCGAGTTTATTTGTAATTCTAGTTTTGATTTTTCAGTTTTTGAAGAGTTTTGATGTGTTTATTAAAATATTTACAAGATTGTTCGTGAGGTGAAAGTTTTAGAATTGAGCATGTGCCAAAACGGTCGAGTCAAGTTTCCCATACGGTTAGGAGGGTAGGGTACTAGGCACGTAAGATTTTCCACACCTAACAATTTTTTATTTTTTTAAAGAAGATTTTATTCATGTTTATCTCTTTTGTCTGACAAAATAAATATTATGGATTAAGTTATGCTTTTCAAGTAGGCCTAACTAAGTAATTTTTGAATTCAACATATTACGCTTTGTTTATGAGGTGAAAAATTCGATCATCGAATCCAGTAAAACACCGAATCCTTGAATCTCGAATACTTGTCAGGATTCGGTGGATTCGAAGATTTGAGTGGCCCATCTCTAGTATAAAGTATGCTTTTCTTTAGGGTTAAAACTTACATGTTTATATACAACATAAGTAAATTTATAACATTATAGTATATATCATATGTACTGTATATTTTATATATATATATATATGGGTTGGGTCGATCAGCACTTTTGCTGCTCACTGATGCTGATCTTTTGATATATTTTCTTTACACTATTATAAAGGTAGTATACAAAACAACACACATACATTTTTGAATAGAAACAATCTTCTTTTTATTAAACTCTAAGTAAAAAATATTAATAAACATGAAAAATAAACATAGTACAAAACTTAAACATATTGTAACTACAGTAGAGTTTCGTAAACTCGACATGCGCATGTGCACACAGTTGTTGGCGCCAGTCACACAATCCAATCCAAGGTCATTCAACTGTATAACCTCATTTTGTTTATCTAACTTGAGTGGAACAGTCATGCTGTGGTGTTTTTACAAGAGCTGTGTTTGCTAGTTTTCCAATTCAATAACATTTTATTTTAATCAATACAATATTATATATACATTACTCTACTGCATTTCTATATATCACACTTATGTATACACACCATTATATTAACATGTAATATATTGTACTGTACCGTACAATACTACAGTACAGTACAACTGTACCTCTAACATTCAATACTGTACTGTTATTCATCCTTATTCAGTAAACATAACATAGTAAACCTGCATCTTATGCAAGTTCATTCATAAAACTCGACATTTCAATAACTCAACACCATTTCTGTCCACATTAAGTTGATTTTTCGAGAGACAAATGTATTTGAAAAAGGGACAGGGCAGAGTACAGGGCAGATAAGTGTTTTATACCTCTTTGATATAAATACAAAATGCCCAACTGTGAGCATAAACTATTAATACCTTAAAATTATTATTAATAATCATTATTTAAAAACTAGCACAAATTTATGTAGGCTAAGGCTAAAATTTTGTTTATTTTCATCTTTTCCATGAAGAATAGGGTGCAATTATTATTATTATTATTTATGTTTTAAATAATATCCTTTATATCAAACAATAGTGATAAATGACAAAGAAATATTTTAAATTCATTAAGTATAGTAATCAGTTAACATTTATAAAATAAGTATTTAAGGTGAAAGATTATTTGAGTATTACAGTAGTCACGAAGTTCTGATGTATTTTTTTAAAAGTACTTTAAGGACATTCTGAAATACTTACACTTTCTGTTGTTTACTTAATTTATATAGAAAAATAAAGTTAGTGTTGATAACATTTCATGTGTGCTTTGATTGTCAAAGAAACTGTTCTTTAAATTCGCTTATGTGTTTTAAAATGCCATTAAAGTTATTTATGATTTATTTTGGTAGAATTATATGAAAAGATTTATTATACCTCATTTAGTAACTGTAGTAATTACATATTTATAGGAGATTATTAAAAGAATATCAAAAATACCTGTAAACATATTATTTTGTACAGGTATTTTATAATAGGTGTTCAATGGTCATAAAAGTCATGAAACTTATGAAAAGTCATGAAAAGAAGCTTTTCTCACGAATATCATGAATATATTATTAAATTGGCTGGTCATGGATATTATGAGAAAAGTTTTAAATATCACTAATAAATTAAGGCTTTCTGATCTAAAGCTAAATAAAATATTTACCTAGATACTTATTTAAAGGATGGAGTGAGTCCTCCTTGTGATGGTTCTTATTTAAGTCCCCATTCTGGAGCTAGCAAATATGGCAAAAAAAATTATATCCTATTTAAAATAATTTTAAAGTGATATTAATCACAACCGGGATTTTAGGTGTTATCATTTGTAAAGTAATGGCCTAGATATTGATGATGAATACAAAAAATACCTTATTAATAATACTTTTGGGTTAAAGGGGTGAGTTTGAACCTCCCCTGTGTTCATTCTTGAGTAATTCAAATTCTGCTCATTGGATTTTCTCCCTACCAGTGGCTATTTTTCTAAAGACACATTTAATCTTTCCCTTTTCTCTCATGTATACGTTTATTTCAGGAATTGTTGGTGGACCTTGTATATTTCTTCTACAAGAGTAATGTATACTGTGGCAGACACTTTGCTGACTTGTTGAATATTCCACGTTGCTTTGCTTGTGATGAGGTAATGTAATTTATTTTATTTTATAAATTACCCTTAACACATATTAAATTTACTGTCTAGGAGGACTTCTATTCACTGGAAATTAAAGGAGCAAGGAACTCTTTTAACAAGATAAATTATTATTATTTTCAAATTTGTATTGCTGAACCACAGAAAGGAAAAATGTTACAAAATACATAAATTGAACTATTTGAAAATTCATGCATCGTTTACTGCCTAAAGGAAACTTGTGTTGTAAAATATTATTTTGACTTCACTTTAAAAATTATATTTACTGCAGATAGGGAACAAGTCCTGGATTGCAAAATAGTTTATCTTTCGCCTGAATTTTTTTTTTATTTTTGGACAATTTTCCCTTGTTCAGCTAGCAATTCATTTGTGTAAGATAAATTCTAGTTGATCTTCTTTCCATCTAATGAATACCCAGTGTTGGCACTGCTACATAACTAAAATAACAATTCACAACCAACACATTTTATAAATCTATTTATAATCTTCACCAGATAAACAAAATGGCAGCAACATCAATAATATAACTACTCCAATTTATATGACAAACATTTTATTCCATGTTGTAAAAAAAAATCAAGTAAGGTTGTAATGCATATGGATCAGGAACTAAATCATTCTTGATACTGGAATCGTATTCAACTATAGGGTGTAAAATGATAGAACACACCGGGAATTATGGCTTGAATTCTGGGAATGGATTTTTTTTTGTGAAAAGTGCTTGAAATTAACCCTCTGTCGAAAATTTAAAAGGGTTAGTCAAATTTATTCAAAGCCCTGACCAAACTACATGTATTTTCCTAAACTTTATTGACTATCAAATTTCTAGAAAAATCACATTTCTTGACATTTTTAGTAAGCAAATATATAAATATCTTGTCTAGTTGATTAATAAAGTTAGTATACAGTTGGTGACTTGGTGGTCTAGGGGTAAGATGTCAGACTTCTGTGTCCGGGGTTCAATCCTTGGTCCTGGCACAGATTTATTTGATTTACCAAACCCTTCCTTCACCTCTGACAAGACGTGTATTAAGGCCCTGCCTACCCATAAATGCACGGTTCTAAACAAAAGAATTTAGAACAAAATATATTTAATAATTCAACCTTGTTGTTTTTTATTTATTTTAGTAACATATCGGGGCATATTTCATAATTCTTATGGAATTTTCAAACCATGCTAAAAATAGTTATTGAAATATTTTCATTAAAATGTTTCCATTTCAATGCGTTTTAAATGGGAAAACAAAAATTATTAATGGATTTATTTATTTTCTTTGTACAATTAAGCTAGAGTGTTTGTTTATAACATACTATTTAATGAATAATTTCTTTTTCTTTTTAGACATATTTTTAAATTTGGGTTAGCTTCAATAATCACAATGATATTGAGCTCTAACGACTCCCAAGTCGACTCTCTAGTCAAAATACATGGTTTTAAATACAACTTTTCCTTCTGCAACTAGTTGTCATAGCTGATAATAGGTGCCGTTAGTATGATCATTGCCCATTTACAATCTAGTATCATTTTGCAAGCGTTGGCTAACCTGCTGTATCGGAATGCAGGCGGCAATGGAGGGTTAAACTAATCTCTGTGACCTTCTTGAGTCAAAGAAACATTAATACCATGTAGGTTAGGATAAGAAGGGCCAATGTCAAATTATGAAAATTTGCGTAATTAAATATAAACAATTAAACATCTTAATATATTCAGTAACTAAAATACTCACAAAGTCTTCTTGCTGTGTGAATAAATATAGTTGGTCCCTACTTACTTCGATGAGAGTATTACTCTAGTGATACATTATTTTCAAAGAAAAAGCCACATGCTTCTCCATACACAAAGTTTTATGACATTAGCCCTTATTTAACTGAGACAGTAAAACATGTAAAATTCTTCACTCTTATCTTATATTCTTTCTTGAGTTTTCTCATTCTTTAGCACTACACGTTGTAATAATAAGTGTTAATATTCAAAGTAAATGAAAACTACTGTACATTGAATTTTTAATCCACTATTATAATAAATAAAAATAAACATTCCTGCTCATATCAAACATAGTTATTTTAAATAAAGTTTGGTCTAAATGTAATTTGGAGACGTTCTCAGTATAATTTTATATACTAGTTTTTATTTTACGGTCTAGGATTTGACTCTCATTGGACTTTGGAATAAGCTATTTTTCAAAAAGTTAATGAACGAAGTTTTTGGTAGTCAAGATGTGAAAATGTTAATTTTATTTTATTAGCGTGTTAAATGTGATTACTTTTAATTTGAACCTGTTGCATTCTCGCAGTTTGTGCGCTCGTTTTGGAAGAAATTATCGAATCCCGAACAATAAGTACCCACGGTGATTACTTTTTATATAATTAACAATATGTGACCTTTTTGCTTTCGAACAAAATCCAATGGATTGTATAAATTTTGAGGTGGAGAAGTATTTACCAAATATTATTTTATATCCTTGTGAATAACAAGTTTATGAAGAAAGGGCGCACAAAGAAAATCAAAGATATAATTGATTATTTAACTTCTTGTAGTAAAGGGTAAGTTTTTTTTAATGGTATGCATATTACTCGCGCTTAGGCTATCTGTATCTACTAATTTAAGTACAATGGATGAACAGCGATACTATTTTATTTACTGTAGAAATAATATCAAAATTAAGATACAAATAAATACTTCTATATAACAATGCAGCGATTATTCTGATAATTCAAGTACTTTTTTTTAAAGAAAAGCTCTTAGCTGAAAGTAAATGTTACTAACACTCTGTAACGCACTTATTGTATGTTCAAAATCTCTTGTGCCTTGGCCGAGTTCGTATCACGCTAGTACTAAGTAATTTCAACCTAACAGGGAATCAAACTAGTCAAGTTATTGAGCTGATTAATTTACCCACTCAGTGCTCAGTCATAGCACTTTAGCAATATTGACCACGACATGAAGCCGATGATAAGTAAATATATATTTAAAACCATTAAAATTAATTAACTTTTGTGTTCCCTATGCCATAAAGTAAGTAAGTAAGTAAGTATTTGATACCCGACCGCCTCTGTTATATAGTGGTCAGATTTACTGGCTTCAGATACTGAAGTCCCAAGTTCGATCCCCAGTCCCCCTAATTCTGTCTGTGAAGCAGTGGGTCTGAAACGGAACCAAAATCAACCTCGTGAGGACAAATGAGGAGATAATTGAATGAATAAGTAGCGCTTCAGTCTAGAAAACTGAGATAGAAGTCTGGAGGGCTCGTTGTGCTAACCACATGGCACCCTCAGCTTGAAAATGTTGGCCCTATCTTTGCCAACATACGGCAGCCTCTCGATTGGTATAGCCTGCTTGCAGGCTGACACCATGGAGATATTACTCAAGTTAAACTCTACCAATAGGATAAAAAGTTATTCCCAAAAACATTTATTTCTGGAAAATTGTGTAAATCCTATAGATGTTTGAAAACTGTAAACACCGTATTAAATAACAGATACCCACTTCAGTGGCTGAGTGGTCTAAGGTGTCACTAGTGTTAAATTGGCCTGCTGATAGCGGAGCACTTGGGGTGCAAATCCTGGTCGAGTCTATTGAGGGTAGTTTTTCCTAAATTGTTTCCCCATCTTCCAAAATAAAAATGCTGGTAGATAACCTCTCAAATGCTTCTTTCCTCATTACCACCCAATTAGATTATCATATATGCGTATAACATGAACAGGTAGTATGACGTGGTAATATCAGTAATAAAAATAACATATATTTATAGTCAAAATTGTTATAGTCTTCGAAATGAAACTGCTTTTAAAATATGTTATTGCCTCCTTAGCCTTTAAATTTTAAAAATTAGCCAAAGCACAGTGGCCAAATTTAGCACATTAAATTTTAGTTATTTTTTATTTTACCTGCTTACTAATAAACTCAAATAAATGGTACGACAAAATCGTAGGCTACATACTCAATCGTATAGGTTATTTATTATAGTTAGTGACAAAAACTTCAAAAATAAGTTATCTCTAATTTTACCTTAAATAAATTTTTCTCTGATAAATAAGTGTACAATATTATTTATCACTACCCTCACCAGATATTTATTTGAAAAAATTTCAATAGTGGTACAACAGCATTAACCTGGAGTCACGTGACACTTTGATATGCTAATTACTCAAAATGGGTACGGGTACAAAACTTATTTGTGTTACAAAACGGTACAAAACTAGTACAAAACTTTGGCATCAAAAAATTCAAAAGTGGTACAACAGCATTAACCTGGAGTCACCACTTTGATATGCTAATTACTGAAAATGAGTACGGGTACAAAACTTATTTGTGTTACAAAACGGTACAAAACTATTACAAAACTTTGGCATCAAAAAAGTTCAAAATCAAAAGGGGTACAACCGCATTTACCTGGAGTACGTGGAGTACGCACTTTGATATGCTAATTACTCAAAACGGGTACGGGTACAATACTTTTTCTTTCTGGTACAAAACGGTACAAAACTAGTACAAAACTTTGGCATCAAAAAAGTTCAAAATTAAAAAGTAGTAAAACAGCAATAACCTTGAGTCACCACTTTGATATGCTAATTACTCAAAATGGGTACGGATACAAAACTTTGGCATCAAAAAAAGTTCAAAATTCAAAAGTGGTACAACTGCATTAACCTAGAGTCACCACTTTGATATGCTAATTACTCAAAACGGGTACGGGTACAAAATGGTACAAAACTAGTACTAAACTTTGGCATCAAAAGGTTCTAAATTCAAAAGTGGTACTACAGGTTAATGGACGTCTAGCTGACTGGAATGAATAACCTAATTTTTCTGCTCGAGAGTGTGATTGTATCTTGACGTTATGTCTCCCCACGTTTAGTCAAACTTGGTCGCCTACACACTTTACGGTCCGGCACTACACTTCTTATCTCTCTCAATTCTTGGAAAAAAGTTTGCTTGCTGCCTTTACTGATTACCGGTCGTGGTCGCCAGTCTCCTAATTGTTTAAACAAACCAGTAGTTCTGCCAACCTGATGGCTGGAATCCACCAGTTTGTATAACGTTAGCAACGCCATCTATTTAAGAGCTGAAAGCTCAACACGCCGCCAGGGAGGGTGGGCAGGGCCTTAATCACAACTTATGAATGTGTGAAATGCCAGGCCTCCACCGTGGTTCGGATCCCATGTTAAACTGTAGGTCCTCCATTTCTTCCCACAATCACCCTACCATTACACATTAGCGTAAGTGTGTACAACTCGAACGGGTAGTAAGATGCTAATAATGATGTTAATGATAATTATGATGATGATAATATTAATAGTAATAATAATAATAATTATTATTATTATTATTATTATTCAGCTTAACCTAGGTAACATGCACACATACAGTCATATTAAAAAAGATACAATTTTTTAACAGTTCAAAAAATTTTCAAAACACTTTCAATATAATTATAGTCTAGTCGTGGGATCTTTAGCTGTTTCTTTTGATATATCACAACAATATCTTAAAAATAACACTGATTATTTCTTTTAAATGTTATTGTTGACCACAAAAAATATGTTTTAAAGTTTCTTCCTATCATGATCCTACTTTAGCCTTGTGTTGCCATTGTAAGGTACAGCATATCTGTGTGGGGAGGTCTATTACAGTTTAACAGGTCTAGTATCTAATCGGGGCTGGGCACATATCACATGTGGAGTAATAGCTTTCTGATGCAGACCTTTAAAAAAAAGCCTGTGATATCAATATAGTGTAATTCTAGGGCTAAGCCCAGTTTTTTTTAAGGGGGAATAGAAAGACCTTACTATTGTAAGCTTGTTGTAAAGTCTCTCATTGGGATGTGATAAAGATTTTCTTTTTAAAATGAAGTAATTTAATGTGTTTTAGAACATAACAATTGAGATTGTATGTGTTATGATTTGTATAAGGCTCCAACAATATACTAGCCTAAGCATTTAGTAGAAAGAAATACTTATTAATAATTAGAGACATTGGTAAGGACAAGCTTTCACTGTCACAGACAACTTCATCAGGTCAAGAGAGTAGACTCTTAGTGTTTTATCTAAACACTTTCTACTCTAGTATCACCAAGGTAAGTGTGCTGGCTATACCTCCTAATTTAGACCATGATTTAGCCTAGTGCTCTATTCCAAGTAACCTTAATTAGAGACATTGAAATTTTGGAAGATTTGGTTTTATGAGGTTTTATAATATACACTCAAAACCAAACAAAATTGATTTTTTTCACTAAATTGCCTAATTTATCTTATAAATATGATAAGATGGTCTATTTTATTGATTTAAATGCATATATATCAAAACAACATTTTTTCCCCTATATCAGACGTTATTGTTTTTTGTTGATGTGCCTGAAATTGATAAAAATGGTGGTATCAACTGCACTATAACACTTATATTCTAATCATTCTTATAACAAACAAAATTTCACAGCCCGGGAAAAGAAAAAGTAAAACAAGAGTTTGAAATGGCTGATCTGAAATCTGACCAAAGACAAATCTATATTTTAAAGACAAAAGCCTTGACTGACTCACTCATCATTGTATCTCACGAATCCTTGGACATAGAATCTTAAAATTTTGCCGGGAGGTCCCTTTCAGTCCGTAGGCATCCAGTAAGAAGGGATTTTGCGAAATTCAACCCCAAAAGGGGTGAAAAACGGGGTTGAAAAGATACGCTTTTTCCAAAACAGCTTAAGCTAGAAAAATGAAATTAGTTCTGAGGGCTCTTTATTAAAATTGAAGAAACAAGTATTCTACAAATTTTTATTCTAAGCATCCTAAGGGGTGAAAACAAGGGTAAAAATTTTGTTGTTAAGTATGCATATCTCTGAAACCATTTAAGATAGAAACTTGAGACTCTTCTTAAAAAATAAAGAAATAAATGTGGATTTGTAATGAGAGTGAAAAGCATGTATGAGAATAACAGGAGCTGTGTTAAGATGGAGAGTGGAAAGATGTAAGGGTTCCAAATAAGAAATGGAGTGAATAAGAGGTGTTCCCTTTCACCATTACTATCTGTAATGGCAATGGAAATAGTCATAAGAAAAGTGGTAGGAAAACTCGAGGAGGAAAGAATGAAAGTTGGCTGATGACTTGATGGTATGAGGTGAGAAGGAAGAGGAAGTATAAGAATAGATACAGGAATAAAATAATGAAGTGAAAGAGAGTGAAATAAAATTTATCGTGGTGAAGTGTGAAGTGATGGTAATGACAAGGAAGAGGGTAAGGCCTAATAAAGATATAAGGTTGGATGGTGTAGAGTTGAGAAGAATAGAGAACGTAAAATATCTTGGAAGCACGGTTGAGAAGAAAGGTGGAAGCAGGGAGGATTTAATGAGAAGAGGACAGCAGGGAGAGTCGTTCTATAGGTGCGTAAAGACCTGCTCTGTAGAAGAGATGTGTAAAGAGATGTTGTACAGGTCATACTTTATATCCATTGTTACATATATAGCAGAAACATGGACATTGAATGCAAGAGAGACTATGAAGTTTGTGAGAAGCATGTTAGTTGTCATGAGGAGAAACAAGATTAGGAATGAAGTTATCAGGGAAAGAATAGGGGTACAGGGAGTATGTGAGATAGTATAGGAAGCAAGACTGAGATGGTATGGGCATGTAATGAGGATGGAAAAAGAGAGGATACCAATGAAAATGCTGGCAATGAGTTATGTAGGAAAAAGACCGCAAGAGAGGGCAAGAAAGATATAGGAGGAGCAGATAACAAAAAGTGTTCACGTGAGAGGAGAATGAAGAAATTAATTGATGAAGTGTGGTGTAAGAATAGAGGCAGAAGGAGGCATTGTACTAAACTGACTTGGCCACAGGCTGGAAACAGTAAATGATGATGATGATACGTTATGGAGCTTTTACTTAAATTTACATTCATTACCTAACTTAAGATTAGTATAGGCACAAAATCCAGTCCCTGGCTGTTAATTCATCCCTGTGAAAGAGTAAACCCACATTTCACCAATGATAATTTTTTCGGCCCTGCCGGAAATCGAACCTGTTACCCATAGCTCACTCAGTGTTGCCAAGTCCATAGCAATAGTACATGGACCTGAAATGGATTGTATTTTGACTGGTAGGATACTAATTTCTGACATATTGATAGGCCCAGCGATTTGAATAAGAAGTCAATAAAACTTGCTACTTTATAGCAGGGCCACAGGATATTACTTTTAGAAACTATCCTAAAATTGTATTGTACAGGTGGTTTAATTATATCAAAAGTAGTATCCAGATCGTACAGTTGGCAGTACTGAGCTCAGACAAACACACTACCAACTGTACTAAAGTGTTGGATAGGTACAGAACCATACAGGTGAATTTATGTATGTATTGGATAAAGGGTGAAATATTTACTAAGGGATTCTAAAAAGATTTAACTGTAAATTCAGAAAGGAGTGAATTAAAATAGGAAAACCGGTAAAGGGAAATAAATTGAGAGAGTTTTCTAAAGTATAAACCGATGATGTTCAAGTATGTGAGATGTGTAGAACCAGCGTATTTTATGAGGTCATGTGAATGATACTTAAAGTAGAATAGGTTAGTACAGGATGTATAATGGTGTGAAACAAATTTTGGTCTGTGTACTATGTGATCTATTTGTGTGACTCCAACGAACAGAACTTTGACTCAGCTACTAATTTTGATAAATACTTAGTGGCAAAATGTAACCAGTGACCAATAAATAAATTATTAAAACTGTATAGTCTGCATTTATATTTATTTTATTTATTATTTTGTGTCATAAATATTTATTTCATTTATTTATTCATTTTTTTTAGAACCTCATCTTACTACCTGTTTGGGTTATAGGCTTATGTACTAATTACGTTAGTGGTTTTAGGGATAAGGAAGGTTATATTTATAGTAAGTGTACCCGCATTTGTGTGGAGGGAGATTTTAAAACAATGATGAAAAAACCTCAGTACACATGACAAGATTCAAACCTTGATCTCCCCGTAATCAGTCACGTCTACTGCAAGAGTAGTATTCATTAGTTATATTTTTGTATTATTTTGTATATTTAATTTAATAATATGTATCCCTATATTCGAAAAATTAACAGTTCATATATTTCATAAAATCTCCTCTTCATCTGTATCAAGGAGGCAATAATATGTTGGCTTCTCATAACAAGACATTTGTAAAGAAGATTATTTTTGCTGTAAAACATATGTATTGATGTATATTTTTGCCATCAAAATATTGACCTTTAGATCCTAAAAACAACACATTTTATAAAAAAAAAAATATTCCTTTAAGGAAAAATATAAAAGTTAAAATTCTCTTACATTATTTTGTTTTGTCCAATATTGTGCACAAATAATTTCAACTTAATTTTGAAGACCAGAATCTTTATACATGGGTCATTGAGAAACAGCCTACCTCTTGAAATAATTGATTCTGGCTTCATTTATTTTCCAAATAGCTTAAAATTTTATATATCTTTATAGCAGCTAAGGTGTTGTCCTTAAATTACTTACAAGTTTTTTTTGGTTAAAAGGGAAAGGGGTAGAGGGGGTCACTATTTTATTACGTTTACTTATTAGGGAGAAGGGGTCATAATCTATCTTCATAAGGTTATTTTAATCAATGTTTATGGAGTGACAATTTATTTTATTTTTTGTAAAAAATTAATATATTAACTGTAAAATTTCATATTACGTGCCTTAATACCATTTTGTATGTCTAAAAGTAATTAAATTATTTAAATAATCTGATGTAACAAATTGTAAAAAAATTTGTAAGATAGAGGGGGCGGGAGAAGGGGGGGTTAAAAATCATGAATTAAGGCTTACATAATTTAAGTCGGCCCCTAACAAACTATTATTTGAATAAATTATTATTATTATTAACACCACGTCTTACTACCCGTTCGGGTTATACACACACTAATGTGTAATGGTAGGATGATTGTGAGATGAAATGGAGGACCTACAGTTTAACGTGGAATCCAAACCACGGTGGAGACCTGGCATTCCACACATTCACAAGTTGTGATTAATACACATATTGTCAAAAGTGAAGGAAGGGATTGGCTATTTGAATAAAGACTTCATATAAATTCATAAATATGTTTCAGATTATGAATGTTTAGATGTGGTTTTCACCCTTTTCTATTATTCATTAATTCACCCACCCTTAATTTAATTTTCTAATTGTGATATGTTTTGTGTTTTAGTTGATATTTGTTAAAGAATACACAATGGCTGAGGAACATGCATTCCATGTGAAGCATTTTTGTTGTTTTGAATGTGATGTGCCTTTGGGAGGAAAGAAGTATGTTGTTAAACATGATCAACCTATTTGTTTGAGCTGCTATGCCAAAAAATATGGCAAGGTGAGTTATTTATCTTTATATCCTACCTACATATGTCAGTATTCTAAATTTAATTTAAAGCTACTCTTGCAAGTGCACTTTCAGAGATCTTAACTAATAATCAAGCTGTCAAAATCGCAACTCTTGTCCATATCTCTCGTCACAAAATCAAATGTTCTTGACGCCACAATCACCGACACTCATAGTTAAAATTTTATTTTATTAAAAAGGATTAGTTTTTTGGTGGCACTAAAATCCCATCTTTAGTTATAAAAATAATACAATATGAAATATGTTAAAGATATAATGATGTTTCAACCATCACAAGATTAAATCTGAATATATTGTAGGGGCCTCTTATATAACATTTCCTACATAGTCTTAGAATCCCAGCTATTGGACCTGCATTTATACCATAATGGCAGGAGAAGCCGCTACATGTTTATTAATCGGTGCTTACTACACTTACTTGAGCTGTGGTTTGAAACACAACCCCCACCTCCCACCCCCTTTTCTCCTTTTGAAGTGCCTTGGTCATGGTGCATCTTCTGTATGCATCTGTCTGGTGGTGCGAATGCTGGTTGCAATCGGGCCGGCAGGGGTGGGACGTGTGTTTGTCTCAAGACTCTATTCTGGATAGTAAAAGAAAAGAGGTTGTGGCAATAGGTCAGCTCGATCTTGGTTTCAGTTGTGGGGGTCAGTTAAAACAATGTATCAAACATGTTTTAATAGTGCTTACTTGGCCTGCGAATTTGTAGCAGGGTGATGCACCAAACCAAGCATTAGCCAAAATAGATCAGCACCAAAAAATTCAATGTGCACATATTCATGAGTTCACAAATAAACACCATGAGTATATTTATCAGTCACATTATTAAGGTAAATTCATTCCCTAATACCACAAGGATTCACAAAATCAGCTGTGGCCCAGATGCCACATGTGCATGCCCAAGCAAGCAACAAAGAGAGGGAGTTGCAATTCCCTGACAGAAATTGACCTGGACGAAATTGGGAGGTGACAAAAACAAACAGGAGGCTGTAAAATGTGACAAGGTTATATGATCTGAAACATTTTATTCTAAGCTCTTAATTTTTTTGCATACTGATTTCAATACAAATTAGACCATTTTGTGTGATAAAAACAATTATAATCATTAACTTTTGGCAGACCAGCAAGCACAGATAGGAGTTTACTTCATAATGTGTGCTTTTATAATCTTAACTAAATGTGAAATTTGTCAAACATGAAGAACATTGTCTTTGACAGATATGTGAAACTTTGAAACAATTTTTTCTGTTGAATTGGAGTGACAGTTTTAACTTGAGCTGTAAAACTTTTTCAACAGCTTGATTCTTTTAATATTAGCGCTAAAGAACTCTTCCATGCCTGAAGGATCAATGCTCATTGTAAACTTGCTAGTGCTACACCTCTTTTTAAAATTTCTTCGATTATTTCACAAGCACAGCAAAACAAAATACCAATCTGTTCTTAGACCCACATTAAATTAGTTTGTAAGTTGTATGCTGATATAATCAGAAGGCTACCCCAAGTAAATACATAACATAAAGGAATGAATTTAAAATGTTGAATAACAATAAACAATTCTAGCAAATCTAGGATTCTTCTAACTGGTAAAATAAATCTCAATAGTATAAAATTATGATAGGCTGTTGGATTAAGTATGTTGTGGCTTGCAGAAACACGCTGAAACTTGTAAATATGCCCATACAACAAACAGTTTTTTGTTTCAAACCTATCATGGGTATCAAAATCATAGTAAGGACACTTATTCTTTACAAACCATGTTTTTATGAAACATATAAAAAATCTCATTTGAATGCATAAAGACCTGTATCAAGTTCAAAGTAATCATCCTTACATATTTTTAAAATTCACGAAATGCCAATTTTTTTAACACATGCTAAGAAATAAATTTAAATTGTAATTAAATAAACATTTTCTTTTTAACTTATCAATTTCATCAAAGTGTTTTAATTCCATCAACTGAAAGACTTTTCATATAAGCTTATCTGAATTTCAATATTATTAATAATACAATATGTTATAGTAAAAATTTAATAATTATAATAATATTAGCTCGGTCCACTTATGCTCCTATATGCAAGTGTTTATTTAACTCACCAATGTCTCTGTGGTGTGCTTAGTAATCAAAGTTTGCTATCGTGTCACTTTAAATTGTGTGATTAGTGCTACAATAAAAACTTTTTTTTTTATGAAAAAGATTCACAGTATTTTTACTTGGTATAATTCAAACCAAAATGTTTAATTTTTATTTACACGCTAAGTGGAATCAATTACATAAGAAAAAAGAAACTTACTCAAATTACTGAAAGCTTATCCCTCATGGCCACCTTCTGGTGAGTATGTAGTAAAAAATATAAAGCTAACTATAACCTTATTTTAAACTGCAATTTGTATTCAATATTTAGGTTGAATTAAAATGTCTCTAAATTTTATATGCTGAGATTATTTTTTTTAATATCATTGCTCTAAACAATTTTTAATTTTTCTCATTCCTTTTGATTAAATAACTAAGACATGTAGTATATTTTACAATTGTATTAGTTTAAATTATTATAAACTAATATATTTCTCTTCTATCATGAGATTTTGTTTGCCAATTGAAGAATTGGCTGAAACAATGGTGTAACCTAATTTTCCTCGGAAGCCTGTTCTGTATGGAACAAGGTTGTTTGGGACGCCATTTATACCTTAACAAAGACATGGCATTGTAATTTGTAGATTAATGAGGATAATAGTATGAGGAAAATTGGCTCTCCTTGAACAACATAGCATTAATTAAAATGACTTGTGTTCACCAACACAAAGCTGTCTCTGGCTATGGTGAATCACCTAAATAGGGGCCAGAAAAAAACCCAAAATTGTAATATTTTTGAACGGCATCGTGTTGATGGAAAGAAGTCTAGAGATTCTGGGAAAGAATATGCCATAAAGGGAAAGCTCATTGTTCCTGCATTAACTGCACCTATTGAGGAAATGAAACGAGTTTGTAACTTGTATTCTGTAATAAGGGCAGTGGCTATGTATATTTGAGATACATACTAAATATATGTATATAATTTTTATATTATATATATATATATATATATATATATATATATATATATATATATATATATATATATATAAAACATACAGGCTTTATTACACTGTAGGAATAGACTTTGGAGTAAAATGCTATGACAATAATACTCTGGTATTGGATGTTATATGAGGCTTAAATTATAACTAACCTATAACCCAAATGGGAAGTAAGACGTAATGCTTATATATATATATATATATATATATATATACATAAAACTATCACAAAGCAAGTGTATTAGTGTATTAAATCATTATAATATTGTTTGATTGTACAGCCAAAGTGACTTTTACTACCCCAATACAGCATTTAAAAATGAATAATATTGAGTGTGCTGCAGAAGTACAAAGTTGTAACTCAACAAACTTGCAATATCGTGTCATGAAACTCTAGCGTCATTGAACATAATATTTGTAAATAATATTTCTGTGTATCTACCATCTAGGAAAACTAGAACTAGCCGGGAATTTGAAATGGTAGGGAAAAACGGGAATAAGTAGAGAATTTGGTAAATTAAAAAATCAACAAAAAAGGGGAAATTAAAACTTATTATTATTCATAAAAAAGGATTAATAAAAATTGTAAGGGGATGGGGTTTAGTAGAAGGTTGTGAGATATTTTTTAGTCGGGAATTTTAGGAAATGTTATATTAGTTATTAATAATATTTTGTAATGCACCCTAGAGGTCATGGGTATTTCACACCTTATCTTGTGAACCATGTGTTCTTTTTAGGCTGGTGGGGTGTGTTACTATAATTGAAAAACACCAAATATTCAAGGCTCTGATTATTGAGAAAAAAAAAGGATCTGAATTATGTTTAATTCAACAGTCAACTAGCTATTTATAAATTCTTAGTCAACAAATAGTATGACTAAGTAAATTAACCCTTTTAGAAGCGTTTAACCCAAATTGATAGTAAGATTTGGGGAAAACCCAACACCTTCTAGCACTACCCTGTTTATTGGCTCCACATTCTACAATTAAAAGTGACGCGTACCAATTGATCGGCATTTCAGATTGCACAATTTCTGGTGTTGCCCAATAGATAATGTAAGAGTGTATTATTTCCTTAGAATCAGGGCATTCACTTCCATTATAAAACAGTATACCCAGATGAAAATGATGGAACAATCTGAAAAATTGCTCGATAAATAACACAGTGTGTCTACCAGTACTGTAAATACTGGAAATATACTTGATTTTATTTTTTATACTGAAAATACCGGAATAAACCTGAATTTTGAATCAGATACTGGAAAATTATCAAGCCTCTTCTCATTAAGTGAAATGCTGGCTATGGCGATTTGCATCAATTTATCCAAATGCAAACTGAAAATGGGAGTGATGGCCTCTTGTCCCACCGAGCTTTAGTCCTTTAAAATCAATATTATTTTTCGTTGCCTTACATCTTAAAACAGTACTAATTATTTAATGTAAACATATAATTAGTAAAGTCTTTCTTTTAGAATACTGGTTCCCTTGTCCACACTTGGACTTAACCCAAATTCAATGAACATTTTTCAAACTGTAGCTCTCTCATAATGACTGTTTCCCTTGTCCACTCTTGGACTCAAACCAAATTCCATGATCATTTCTCAAAATGAATACTCTCAAACTGATTGGTTCCCTTCTTCACACACCAAATTCCATGAACATTCCTGAAAATGGGTCTCACTTAAACTGACTGGTTCCTTTATCCACTCTTTGACTCACACCAAATTCCATGAACATTCCAAAATGGGTCTAACTCATACCAACTGTTTCCCTTGCCCACACTTTGAAACAAAACAAACTCCATGAACATTCCTAAAACTGGATTTCATTCAGCCTGACTGATTACTGTTAGACACTTCATTACTGTTAGACACAGTAGTTAAACTCTAACCTAGCAATTTTTTAATAAAAGGGTACTTTTAAATTTTGTGGAACTCTATTATATTCCAAAAGTAAAGTTTGGACAAGGCTATATTTAGAAAAAGTGCACCCGCATTTAGGTAGATATAGAATGGAAAACTAATTAAGTAAAAAAAACCTCATTGCACTGTGATTGAATCCCCATTTTCTTGTCTTTGACGGTCTAGTCTAACACGAGAGAAGCATGTTAGACCATGCGACCAGCGAGGTTTTCATTTGTTATTATTATTATTAGCACCGCGTCTTACTACCCATTCGGGTTATACGCACCATTTGTTATTAATCAGGTATAAAAATTTACATTACAAGGAAATATTTTTAACCTATGTTTAGATCACAAGGAAGAAAGAAAACAGGAAGACAAATCACTTATATTAGATTTACAAAACAAATCATTCTTGAAGTATATTTATTTTATGTATACAATTTGCTACATAATTTTATTTTTCTAAATTTTTTTTATAGTTATTTTGCAGATTCTATATGTTTGTAGTTGATATTTCTTCTAAGAAGTTGTTTAAACAGCGTGTCTCAGTGTGAATATTTTACTGGTTTACAGAAGTAGCTTAACCAATGCAACCTGGTAGGGTCATTGTATGAGCAAGGATTTCTTTTTATAATTTTGTACTGGAAATATGTAGAACAAGACCAGTGAATCACACATCTATCCAATTAATGCGAGATTAATCCAAACATGTGATGTAGGTTACATGATTTTTAACATAGTTTACATTTATTTCAATAGTCAAGGGAGAATGAAATGATAATAATGAGTTTCCAAGTGATGGTGGAGGTTGCTAATAGCCAGATCCAAGGGATTAATCAATGTATTAATAAAAAAAGTGTTTATGCAATATGTTTAGTAATAATAATAATATTTAGCACTGCGTCTTACTACCCGTTCGGGTTTATGCTTTAAGTACTAATTACGCTAATGGATTATGAATGGGAAAGGTTGAATTAGAGGAAGTGAACCCACATTTGCGTGGAGGGAGAGTGGAAAATCATTTAGGAAACTCCACCCCCAGTTCACCCGAGCAAGATTCGAA
>JBCFYV010004449.1:0-20653 GCA_039000515.1 Timema cristinae
GACGGGAATTAAATGGCCAGCAAAAAATGAAACAAAATTAAATTTCCCATAAATTTAATTCAAAATTTTAAACCGAAAACCCAATTATGGGTTAAAAAAAAAAGGGAAAAATTGAATATGAGGATGAAGTGGACCATAGAAGATGAATGATGATCCAGACGTATAAAGTCATGGATCTACATGCTAAGAAGATGAAGAGACAAGCGAAGTGATTTAATGTTCCACAGTGTAAAGAGATTGCACCTGACAAAGAGTAGATGAGAGGACCGGATTAGCAGTAATGAATAGATCCGACATAAATATTACGATCACAATTAAATAAGAATTAAGAAAGACCAATCAGATTGTGAATGTGTATATAATGTGAAATTGGTTCTGACTAATAAATTAAGAGACATGTTAAGGAATGAAGTTCTTACAACAGTAAAATGAGTTACAAAAAGAGAGATTGAAGGAAGACAGAGTGAAGAATGTTTTATTTAAAGAGGTCCACACCCAAGAGATTGAGATGGCCAGGAGAGAGTGAATGAATGTCGGGAATGTAATTGGATTCTATCATATAATAGAATGAAGATTGGATGACCAGACGATGAATGTATGGTTCGAAGTGAAAGTTGGGTTAGCATAAAGAATATGAAGAGACCGCAGTGTTCCGACAGTGAAAGATGGTTCGCACTAACAAAAGAGATGAAGAGGACAGACGGAGTGAATGAGTGTCCCGACATGAAAGATGGTTCCAGCACTAAGAGAGATTGAAGAGGACCAAGACGAAGTGAATGAAGTTCCCAAGTGAAAGATGGTTCCAGCACTAAGAGAGATTGAAGAGGACCAAGACGAGAGTGAATGTAGTGTCCCGACAGTGAAAGATGGTCAGCACTAAAGAGAGATTGAAGAGGACCAAAGACGAGAGTGAATGAAGTGTCCCGACAGTGAAAGATGGTTCCAGCACTGAACTAAGAGAGATTGAAGAGGACCAAGACGAGAGTGAATGAGTGTCCCACAGTGAAAGATGGTTCCAGCATAACTAAGAGAGATTGAAGAGGACCAGACGAGAGTGAATGAAGTGTCCCGACAGTGAAAGATGGTTCTCAGCACTAAGAGAGATTGAAGAGGACCAAAGACGAGAGTGAATGAAGTGTCCCGACAGTGAAAGATGGTTCCAGCACTGAACTAAGAGAGATTGAAGAGGACCAAGACGAGAGTGAATGAAGTGTCCCGACAGTGAAGATGGTTTCAGCACTAACTGAGAGATTGAAGAGGACCAAGACGAGAGTGAATGAAGTGTCCGACAGTGAAAGATGGGTCTAGCACTGAACTGAGAGATTGAAGAGGACCAAGACGAGAGTGAATGAAGTGTCCCGACAGTGAAAGATGGTTCCAGCCTGAACTAAGAGAGATTGAAGAGGACCAGACGAGAGTGAATGAAGTGTCCCGACAGTGAAAGATGGTTCCAGCACTGAACTAAGAGAGATTGAAGAGGACCAAGACGAGAGTGAATGAAGTGTCCGACAGTGAAAGATGTTCCAGCTGAACTAAGAGAGATTGAAGAGGACCAAGACGAGAGTGAATGTAGTGTCCCGACAGTGAAAGATGGTTCCAGCACACTAAGAGAGATTGAAGAGGACCAAGACGAGAGTGAACTGAAGTGTCTCCGACAGTGAAAGATGGGTCAGCACTAAGAGAGATTGAAGAGGACCAGGACGAGAGTGAATGTAAGTGTCCGACAGTGAAAGATGGGTTCTAGCACTAATAAGAGATATTGAAGAGGACCAGGACGAGAGTGAATGAAGTGTCCTCGACAGATGAAAGATGGTGTCCAGCACACTAAGAGAGATTGAAGAGGACCAAGACGAGAGTGAATGAAGTGTCCCGACAGTGAAAGATGGTTCCAGCACTGAACTAAAGAGAGATTGAAGAGGACCAGACGAGAGTGAATTAGTGTCCTCGACAGTGAAAGATGGGTTCCAGCACACTAAGAGAGATTGAAGAGACCAGGACGAGAGTGAATGAAGTGTCCTCGACAGTGAAAGATGGTCCATGACTAACTAAGAGATGATTGAAGAGGACTCAAGGACGAGAGTAGAATGTAAGTGTCCCGACAGTGAAAGATGGTTCTAGCACTAAAACTAAGAGAGATTGAAGAGGACCAAGACGAGAGTGAATGAGTGTCCCGACAGTGAAAGATGGTTCCAGCACTGACTAAGAGAGATTGAAGAGGACCAGACGAGAGTGAATGAAGTGTCCCGAACAGTGAAAGATGGTTCAGCAGTGAACTAAGAGAGATTGAAGAGGACCAGACGAGAGTGAATGAAGTATCCGACAGTGAAAGATGGTTCTAGCACAAACAAGAGAGATTGAAGAGGACCAGACGAGAGTGAATGAAGTGTCCCGACAGTGAAATATGGTTCCAGCACTGAACTAAGAGAGATTGAAGAGGACCAGGACGAGAGTGAATGAAGTGTCCCGAAGTGAAAGATGGTTCCAGCACTGAACTAAGAGAGATTGAAGAGGACCAAGACGAGAGTGAATGAAGTGTCCCGACAGTGAAAGATGGTTCCAGCACTGAACTAAGAGAGATTGAAGAGGACCAAGACGAGAGTGAATGAAGTGTCCCGACTGTGAAAGATGGTTCCAGCAGTGAACTAAGAGAGATTGAAGAGGACCAGGACGAGAGTGAATGAAGTGTCCCGACAGTGAAAGATGGTTCTAGCAGTGAACTAAGAGAGATTGAAAAGGACCAAGACGAGAGTGAATGAAGTGTCCCGACAGTGAAAAGATGTTCTAGCACTAAGAGAGATTGAAGAGGACCAGGACGAGAGTGAATGAAGTGTCCGACAGTGAAAGATGGTTCTAAGCAGTGAACTAAGAGAGATTGAAGAGGACCAAGACGAGAGTGAATGAAGTATCTCGACAGTGAAAGATGGTTCTAGCACTAAACTAAGAGAGATTGAAGAGGACCAGGACGAGAGTGAATGAAGTGTCCTGACAGTGAAATATGGTTCCAGCACTGAACTAAGAGAGATTGAAGAGGACCAGGACGAGAGTGAATGTAGTGTCCCGATAGTGAAATATGGTTCTAGCACTAAACTAAGAGAGATTGAAGAGGACCAAGACGAGAGTGAATGAAGTGTCCCGACAGTGAAAGATGGTTCTAGCACTAAGAGAGATTGAAGAGGACCAAGACGAGAGTGAATGAAGTGTCCCGACAGTGAAAGATGGTTCCAGCAGTGAACTAAGAGAGATTGAAGAGGACCAAGACGAGAGTGAATGTAGTGTCCCGACAGTGAAAGAAGGTTCCAGCACAGAACTAAGAGAGATTGAAGAGGACCAAGACGAGAGTGAATGAAGTGTCCCGACAGTGAAAGATGGTTCCAGCACAGAACTAGGAGAGATTGAAGAGGACCAAGACGAGAGTGAATGAAGTGTCCCGACAGTGAAAGATGGTTCCAGCACAGAACTAAGAGAGATTGAAGAGGACCAAGACGAGAGTGAATGAAGTGTCCCGACAGTGAAAGAAGTGTTGGAGGATTTCTGGACAGTTCTAAGGTTTATTGAATATTTGAAGTGTGAAGTCGAGTGTGGATAAAACACAGACTCTTAAAATGATACAGAGACAATATTAACTAAAACGATAATACAAAGCCAGCAATGGCACATAGCATTCTATTTAAATGTTAGTTTATAGATTTCAATCAAGTCTATTTTAAGATATTTGGTTTTGTTTGTACCTAGTACCGTCAATTAATGCTAGGATAAGTATAAACACATCTTTGTATTAGTGAACTTTGGACATGCAAAACAAATATCTTGGTCCATATTGGTTCACTATGAGTGGAGTTGACTGTACATTGAGATGTTGACGCCTTAAACACGGTGAACACAGGTGTGTGTAATTCCAACCCGAGGAACTCCCAAGGTGCGCTCCTCGGGTGTATTTATTAAAATCAAATAGGCCGAGCCTACTGCCATAAACCACGTGACTGCTGGGAAATGCGTGTTTTAATTCAGTTATCCAAACAATTTTAAACTTTAAATAAGTAGTCAGGGAAATATTTATAATTTTCTACTTAGACAAAACAATATTTACATCCTTAGTGAGTCTGACACACTATACACCATGATTACAAATTTTGGTGGCTAAAGTACCAATAAACATAGAAAGCAGAAACGTTCTTATGGAAGCTTGAGATTTTGTTCCTACACATATTGTGAGCCTGACTTATTAAACGGCGTGATTGCTGGTGCGAGAGGAAGACAAATGAAGGACCGTGGAAATATTAAACTATTTAGGGAAACTAGCAGATGTGGACATAGGTTTTATTTACTTTTATCCCACTAATTATATAGAAATTTAATACATGTTTGTTGATCAATCTCGCTCAAACCACTCTTTACTTTTAGGAGACATAGAAAGTAAAAAAAATGCCGTGAATGTAGTGGAAGTACCCTTAATAAACCAATTAATCTTAAAAATTTGAAATTTACAATTGGAGAGATTGGTGAAATAGGGAGATATTTTTAAAACTGATATAAAAACTACTTCTCAGTGTGGTATAAAATTGGTATTTGTGAGTTATTGCAAGGATCAATCTGCCTCTTCATTTACTAGCACAATACCCCTTTAAAAATCAACGGACTCATTTCTGGCCATGTACTGTGTCCCAGGGCATTTGTTGGACAGTGATTGTGAATTGTAATAATTTTGAAGATATCCTCAAAATATACGAGTCGCATTTCAACTAAAATCTCTATAGTAAATCGAATATTTTACTTCAATGAAAGTGTGAAATTATTCCTTGATTGGATATAATTTCATTATTAACAACATCTTTTGTACCGACTTTTTTTTCGGAGGGGGGGGAGTCATGTGAATTTCCGGGTACTAAGTACCATTAATTTGGTTTGTAAAATTATGTTAATAGGAGTATTTAAAATTTTATCGTTGGCTAATTAATTACTATTAGTAATTATATTACTAGTTTATGTAATAAACTTGATTCTAAATCTATTGATTAGACGTAGTTATATTAAAAATTAATCCGGGTTTTTCAAATAATTAGGTTTTATTCTTGCTTATAGTATTTATTTAATAAGTATTTTACACGTTAATTTTTGTGCAATATGGATTTTGATTTTAGATTGATTAAATTGTTTTTGGCTTTGCCGTATTTGATTTTATATATCAAGGGTACTTGCAACCATTTTAAGATAGGGCTGCCTTCCTGCACAATTTCAATTTTTTAAGTCTTCTGAGCTTCCAGAATTTTTCGACTTAGTTTTTTGGAAATACTTCAATTTTGGTGGCCCTGATTGGAATTTTTTTGTCAAGTATTCTTGTACTATTATGGGATAGGGGCTACTTGCCTGCAAATGTCCAGCTTCCAGGGTCTTCTTTCCTTTTAAATTTTTTCGTCATTGTTTAAAAAACAATTTTGAGGAATTTATGGCCACCAAATATTCCTACACTTTTTTGGTTAGGGGCTACCTGTCTGCAATCTGTTAGCTTATTAAGTCTTCTGGGCTTCAAGATTTTTTAATTTTTTGTATCTTGATACCCCTTTCCCCCGGTTTGAGGGCACTCATGATAATTTTTGATCACTATGTATTCCTGTACCCTAATGGGCTTGAAGCTACCTAGGTTTCTATGTTTTTAGATGTATTGTTATCTGAACAGAAGAACTGGTCATTATCCTAGTGGTGATCCTCCTTGTTATTGTTATCTGAACAGAAGAACTGGGCATTATCGTAGTGGTGATCCTCCTTGTTATTGTTATCTGAACAGAAGAACTGGTCATTATCATAGTGGTGATCCTCCTTGTTATTGTTATTTGAACAGAAGAACTGGTCATTATCATAGTGGTGATCCTCCTTGTTATTGTTATCTGAACAGAAGAACTGGTCATTATCCTAGTGGTGATCCTCCTTGTTATTGTTATCTGAACAGAAGAACTGGTCATTATCATGGTGGTGATCCTCTTTGTTATTGTTATCTGAACAGAAGAACTGGTCATTATCATAGTGGTGATCCTCTTTGTTATTGTTATCTGAACAGAAGAACTGGTCATTATCATGGTGGTGATCCTCTTTGTTATTGTTATCTGAACAAAAGAACGGGTCATTATCCTAGTGGTGATCCTCTTTGTTATTGTTATCTGAACAAAAGAACTGGACATTATCATAGTGGTGATCCTCTTTGTTATTGTTATCTGAACAAAAGAACTGGGCATTATCGTAGTGGTGATCCTCCTTGTTATTGTTATCTGAACAGAAAAACTTGTCATTATCATGGTGGTGATCCTCTTTGTTATTGTTATCTGAGCAGAAGAACTGGACATTATCATAGTGGTGATCCTCTTTGTTATTGTTATCTGAACAAAAGAACTGGGCATTATCGTAGTGGTGATCCTCCTTGTTATTGTTATCTGAACAGAAGAACTGGTCATTATCATAGTGGTGATCCTCCTTGTTATTGTTATCTGAACAGAAGAACTGGGGTCATTATCATAGTGGTGATCCTCCTTGTTATTGTTATCTGAACAAAAGAACTGGTCATTATCCTAGTGGTGATCCTCCTTGTTATTGTTATCTGAACAGAAGAACTGGTCATTATCATGGTGGTGATCCTCTTTGTTATTGTTATCTGAACAAAAGAACTGGTCATTATCCTAGTGGTGATCCTCTTTGTTATTGTTATCTGAACAAAAGAACTGGACATTATCATAGTGGTGATCCTCTTTGTTATTGTTATCTGAACAAAAGAACTGGGCATTATCGTAGTGGTGATCCTCCTTGTTATTGTTATCTGAACAGAAGAACTGGTCATTATCATGGTGGTGATCCTCTTTGTTATTGTTATCTGAACAGAAAAACTGATCCCTATCCTAGTGGTGATCCTCCTTGTTATTGTTATCTGAACAAAAGAACTGGACATTATCGTAGTGGTGATCCTCCTTGTTATTGTTATCTGAACAAAAGAACTGGTCATTATCCTAGTGGTGATCCTCCTTGTTATTGTTATCTGAACAGAAAAACTGGTCATTATCCTAGTGGTGATCCTCCTTGTTATTGTTATCTGAACAGAAGAACTGGTCATTATCATAGTGGTGATCCTCCTTGTTATTGTTATCTGAACAGAAGAACTGGTCATTATCATAGTGGTGATCCTCCTTGTTATTGTTATCTGAACGGAAGAACTGGTCATTATCATAGTGGTGATGCTCTTTGTTTTTCATATATGCTCTTTGTTAAACTGTGGAGCTCTTTTTTCCTTATATGTTTTTGCAACAGTGTATATAACTTATTTTCACATATCTTATGATCGCTCTAGGGCTAATATTGCAATTTATATGGATTTCATTCGTTTGTGCACTCAGTTTATGGGCTGATAATTGTTTCGTTTTTAAGATTGTTTTAAAAAAATTATGTTTAACACATTTTGTTTGGGATTTTGTGGATATTGTAAAAGTAGGAATTATTAGTGCAGTTGGATGTTGAACATCCTAATGCTATACAGTTTTGATATCTGCCTGTACATATAAATGATTCGAACACTTCTAAATATCATAGAAATCTAAATTTTGGCATTCCGATAGGTCTCAAAATAATGTTTCTTACTTATATAGTATCAACAGGTAAGACAACAAAATCGTATTTAGTTAAGTTATAACCTAATCTTCAAAATAAATGTCAACTTTCAACACATTTTCCGATTATATGTCTATTTTGACATTTTGACATTTGACATTTCGCGTTTTGTATCACAATATTTTAACCAATACATAAAAATAGAAACATATTAATATTTGGTTCTCTCTGGTTAATTTTATATAATAAAAAAAGCAAAGTTAATTTATATATTCCCCATGCAAATAATGGATAAATCAGTTACTTATCTAATAATAATATAATAAATATTCATGTTCTTGTTGTTCCAAAAGTCTAATTTGATGTTCTCTTATTGAAACTCATCTTTGGACTCATGGAAATGGAAATTTAAAATATATATTCTATTTTGTGGATTAAAGATGTTTCTATAAATATAGATTAGAAGTACTTGTAATATTAGATACAAATAACTCTCTACTAATATTAAATTATTATTGATTCAGAATCCAAAGTACAGTACAACTATAGAAACTATATAAGAAAACATCCGCGAGTCTTGTTCCTGTTTCCTGCGCCCAGATGTAACTATCCTGTGTTCGTGTATGAAGTGCTGGTTGGGAAGTATTGTTTGAGGGGAGGGGGCCATCAATACCAAGACAAACATCAACATGGAAGGAGGAACGGCTGAACAGGAAGGCGCGCACCTTATTTGAACGTGTTCAAGCATGTGTGAGTGTGTGTGGTTCACACCACGTGCAAGGACTGGACGAGTCCATTTCTACCTAGTGTAAGTTCCAACGCTTGTAGGATTCACATCTTGATAACATCTGACTCAAATACTATTGCAACTCGAGATGGTGATCGATATAAATTGTTACTTACAAAACCTACTCAAACTATTAACAATATGTAACAAGTAAACATGACTGAAAAATTGGATGGGGTCCTCATAGGTGGTTACCAATCCAAACAAAACATCGTAATAATAATAACTATTATTATTATTATTATTATTATTATTATTATTATTATTTGGATGGTTCCAATAGGTATCATACGCCCGTTGTGGTTTGAGCGCATTTAGGGGGGGCTGGTAAAGAAAGACACGCGTGCTCTCAAACATAACACAATCACTTGCTTTTAGAAAATACTTTTAGTGGGAGTCGCTTATGCCGGGATCACGATCAACTTAACGATAACCTAAAGTTAACTTAACGTAACTTAACTTAAAGGTTCTCCTCGTGTGTTTAAATGGAAGCGATCACGATGCAGTTAACTTAACGTAATATATGTCCTGGGAGGTCTTTTACTTTAAGTGAACGTTACTTGAAAGGTATCACGTGATCTAACCAGCCATTCATTATGCGAGTGACGTCAACAGGGCTATTTAATAACTCATTTGTTGGTTTATGGTCATTGTTTATTCTTTAGCGTAAGTTCTAGTGATCAGACATTGAAACAAATAATTAAACTAAAATAAGAAAGCTAAATTTATCAAAGTTTGAATAATAGATATTTATTAAATCGATTTGAAACAGTAAACATTCACAGATCATCACTGTACAAATAGTACAAATCACAGATCATACTCGAGAATGAAGATGTTTAGCTCGAGTTGTTACCTTAAGTTACGTGAATCGTGATCACACATACGTTAAGTTAACTTTAAGTGAACGTTACGTTAAGTTGATCGTGATCCCGGCATTAGTGTTTGTTTAAAAATAATGTTTATTTTAAAAATAGGAATGAGTAGTTTCTAATGCAGATCAAAACTTTAAAATGGAGGCATTCACATAGAAGGAATATAATATTATATTATATCAGTTTAACTAGTAGAGCTGTTATAATGAATATGAAAATATTTGTTTGCTTTCCACTCTCAGCCGAAGAATGAACTGCTCTGCCTTATTAATAAGTAAATACCTCACATTGAAGTGTAATTGTATTTAAACCACCAAACGATCCCTTGAACGATAATTATTATTGAAGTGTTTAATACAACCGTCTTGAACCGCACTTGTGCACATTTGAGCTCACGTGGACTCGACTAACAGAGCAGACGGTATTGGTTGACCGTAGCGGTGTTACAGCGTGAGCTCTTTAAGACCATTCATGTGTGTAATTACCATTTATATTACCCTGAGCCCGGAAAACCTTGAATATGTTACAAACTGGACGCACGTCATTATTTATTAATGGGTGATATCCTTATCGGCAATCGTAATAGTAGATGGACGTCATTCCTTGGTCTGCACCAAGACGACTATAATATAACACCTAGTTTTAGAGTTAATGCTGCTGGCTTGATCTCACATGTACAGGACGTGAGCGGCAGCTGGTGAACACTGTCAGAGAGAGAGAGTACCGGTCACATCTCCTCCCAGAGACTGCTACACCCCTATGTGAACAATGTGTGCTGGGTCGTTCACACCCAACAACCCTTGTTAACGTGCGTCACAAGTGGAATCATTATATTCTAATGGGGGAATTAAAAAGAAGGCAAGACAGATTATAATTTTACGGAACTATCCATTTGGGAAACCCGAGTCTTTCTAAAGTCTTCTTCCAAAATTATTTGGAAATTAAAGTTTTTTTAAATAGTGCTCACCTACTTTAATGGTCTCATGTTCTAAGGCGTCACTCTTGAGTTAGGCTAGACTGCCGACGACAGGGAGATTGGTGTTTGAATTATGGTCGGGTGTGCTGATGCTTTTTTAACAAATTTGTTTATCACGCCTCCTCCACGCAAATGCGGTTACACTTCTTAATTCAACTTTCCTCATTCCTAACTCATTATCGTAATTAGTACAAGTGCGTATAGCTTGAACAGGTAGTCACACGCGGTGCTAAAAAAAAAAATTGTACGGAACTCCACACGGACTTTCTCGTTTCATTTTTTTTAAATGGAAATATTTACCCAAAACTCGTAATACATGTGAAACGAAATAATATACACTAGCAAACCCGAGCACAAATTACGCTATATTTACGTAAAACATTTTTTGACTCTCTGTTTTAAATTTTATAATTTTATTTTTAAAGAATTAAAGTCCTCATTTGTATATTTGGACCAATAAAAAAGAACTATGTTGTGTCCACAAGGATCAACACTTCGTATTAAAATCTCAACTTCCGGTTATAGTATACGGCATTTTATAAGGGGTTGAACATCTTCAGGTCATCGCATTGCTATTAAATTCCTCATTTATAAACTTAGACCAATGAAAAGGTAAATATTGACAATTGAGTCTAAAATGATAGAGATAGATGATTGCTGTACAACATTTCTCCTAAGAGGTTGAAGGAAAGAGAACATAAACGTTTTGAGAGACTTATTTACTTATTCTATGGCATTACAGAATTATTGCGTTTAAAACTTAAGTAGTATCTCTTTACAACTAGAGCTCACAAAATTTTATTAATATATTGGCCAATATCTCAGAAACTATTGTTTTTATAAAGAAATATTTCAAATAAAAGTTTCTAATTTTAATAGTACTACAATTTTGCAATGATAAGTTAATTAGTATCTCAAATAGTTGAGAATATATGAAAATTTTCACGTCTGTAAAGTACCCAAGATTAATTTTCAGGGGAAAATGAAAATAACCATTTAATTTATAATCTTAATCATCACCTAGATACGAACTCTATACAAAATCCTTAGGGCCTATTTTGAGAAAATGAGATTTTTTTTCTATTTTCGCCCTTTACTAAAATTACTCTTAATTTTAGGGGCCATCCATAAATTACGTCACACACATTTTATGGTTTTTCGACTCCCCCCGTCCTTGTCACAGGTGGTCACACTTGTGAAACCCCCTCCCCCTGGTGTGACGTCACATATTTTTCAATTTTATATTTAGAAGTAATTAAATTAAAACAGCAGTTTTTCCAATTTTTTTTGTTTAAATTAAAATAATCTTTAATAAAATTAACATAAAGTCAAATATTTTAGATAATGGACAAAACAAAAGACCAATTAAAGAACGATTAATATTATTAATAAAAGATACAAAACTTAATCATCTTGTGTCCACGGACTTTGGACCCACTCCTGGATATTGTTTATCCCTGGCATATCCGGCACTTCGTTTTCGTTTTGGATATTAATGTCGGGAATATCCGTTGTGTCAACATCGTTTTCTTCCAACCATATAGCAGCGTCATCATTCATTAAACAAAGAATTTCTCTGGCACGTCTAGCCGCAATTCTTTGAGGACGAATTTTCGCGATAGGTAAAACCTCTTGTTGCCTTAAATGTGATTGTTTGTGTTGGTTAGCGGCTTTGTATGATGAAAAATATAGACCACATGTGCCACACGATCTTTTAAACATGTATGCCTCAACACTGGGGCAATAGCTATCGTACGGAACTTGCTTCAAATGGGATGACGCTCGATGATGCAATGATAGCTGTAGTAACAATGGAGCAAACTTACCTTCGAAGTCATTATTTCCTACGGCTACAAACCCTTCTGAGGTCTGTTTAATCTAAACAGGTGGTGGTAAAAATCCTTCTCTTAATAATGGCCAAAGACTAGAACGTCGCACACCGCAACACGGGACCGTCTCGCATTTTACTATTAGTAAGAAATATTGTGATTCACGTACATGATTTGCACACCAAGTAACGTTAGGATAGCGAGCGTGCACTCGCCGATGTCTTAAACCTACATAAGCCTTATAAATATAGATCGAGCTAGTAATATTTTTAAGTTTTTGGTTTACATATAAATTTCGCGTTTTAGTATTTTAGATTTTAACATGTGACGTCACAAAGCTTTTGACCCCCTAACTCTTGTCACACAATGTCACATTTCTTTGACCCCCTCCCCTCCCTCCGCTTAACGTGTGACGTAATTTATGGATGGGCCCTTAGGGTTAAACAGACGCATAGAGAAACAGCATTGCAAAAACCTCTTTTTAGGTCATGAAACGTCGACATCCATTAATTTCTCGGGTTAGATTTATTTTGTTTGAATAAGTTTATTCTTGGTGGAGGATAGTTTACTCAAGCAGAAAGTTAGTTCGCTTGGAGCTATGCATCGTTCCTCGCAAAGTTTTTACATAGGGTTAACCCGTGAGTCTTGAATATTGGTTCGGATCCTGTTAAAACCGGCTGTTTAACATCTACAGTAAAAAATAGCATAAATATAATTAACACAATGGCTACAAGTGCTAATATATTCAAATAATATGTGGCAGATGTTAACTCACTGTGGATTTATGTTGCCCTAGCTCCAGTAAAACTGACCCAGCTGATCATGTCTGCACCACCACCAATTAAACGTCTTACTCACAAGCCACGCTTCCGAGAAGAGGCAGATAATTTTCTCTGGGCACCACACCATCAAAGAGCGCTACTGGTCATTCAGTGCAAGTATTGCAACTTTACCCCCTTAGACGTCCTGATGCTAACCTGTCCCCAAGTAGGTCAGTTCCGTTACTATATAAGCGTCATTGCTCGCTTCACATAATACCGGGCCTCGGCTCGCTGGACAGTGCCAGTCCCTTTCAAAGCGTCGGCAGCAATGCCGATGCGGGTGAGCCCAGCGGGGCCCCTCCAACTACAGGAGGTGAGCGTGCCGCTGATGGCCAAAAAGTGCTGGAGGCCCTTTTTTAGGGCCGACAGCCCCCAAACCGGGAAGGATGGTGGAAGCCCCCACCAGCACGATCGGTGGGAACCTAACGATGCCAACGGAAGCCCTGACCAGGGGAGACTAGCTGTCCTTCGCCAGTAAAGACCGCTGTAAGCGGCATCGACGCAAGCGGTTAAGCAAGGGTCTCAAAAACCCGCGTCAACTCCGACACCAACTCCCACCAAGGGGTGTCGGTAGGAAAGAAACACCGGCTGAATTTTCTTCAGACTCGGAAGACCGGGTCGCACGCTTCGCACGTGTCGACAGCTTGTGCGAGTCCGTGGACGTGGAGGGACTGTCTTCAGAACCAGACCTCCCGTTGATGTGTGATGAGTCGAGCCAGGGGTCCGATGATGAGTCTGAAGGATTTCAGACAGTAAGACCCGTCGAAGGGTGACGGCCGGCAACACCAGGAAGCTACTGGGGAGCAACCCTAACCATTTAGGCGGTAGCAATGGTGATGAGAGCAAGTTCATTGGTGGCCCGGGCCAGGGTGCGCCAGCGTTGGGTAAAGGTGGGAAGCGGATAAAACCTACGAGTAACTACGCAAGCCGTTCCTCCCCCCAGCCTCGTATTAGTGGCTCTGGGCCAGCTGGCAGAGCAAAGGGGAAGATCCCTCCTATCATATTGTGTGATGTAGAGGACTACTTCAAGGTGGCGAGGGCCATCCGGTCCAAGGTTCGAGAGCCTATGGAGGTGGTTAGGCAACCGGGGGACCAAGTGCGTCTTCGGTGCGAGTTGGAGGAAGATTACCGCGCCTTCCAGAAGTTCTTGCCGAGCTTGGGAATCCAGTATTGGTCCTACGAGCTGGAACGGGAGTGACTGGTCAGATTCGTGGTGAAGGGACTTCTGTCACGGACAAACCCTGATGACATCCAAGAATAGCTAGTGGAGATGGACTTCCCCGTTAAATCTATCACCCAGATGTTCTCCCAATGGAAGCGGGATCAGAAGACCGGAGAAAGGCAGTGGTTGCCGAACTTCTTTGTCTCTCGGACGCCCGGGGAGCACACCATAAGGCTGTACTCCATATCAATCCTGTGCGGGCTCCGCGTCAGGGTGGAGAGGTACAAGTCTCCGGGCGGCCGGTTCAGTGCAAGAACTGTTTCCGGTTTGGTCATATGTGGAGGGATTACCGCGCTAACCCTAGGTGTGAGTTCTGTGGTGGTGACCACGAGAGGGTTGGGTGCCCGGAGGAGAGACGATCTCCCCTGAAGTGCCTGCACTACTCAGGAGCTCATTCCTCAGAGTGGCGGGGGTGTCTCACGTACAGGTCCTTGCGGGTGGCAGGGAATATGCGTGCCTCCAAGGCTCAAGAAGGGAAGACGGATGGGCCAAGTGAAGGCAAGAAGCCCTCGGAGCACGTTGTGGGATGGAGGGTGACAGTGACTCCAGCTCCAACACCAAAGCCACTGGTGCAATCTTTCGCCAGTGTCCTCTCAGAGAGACCAACTTCTCCACAGGCCGCGGCACCTGCCAAAGCCACCTTACCTGAGCCGGTGGCATCCGGTTTTGCCCTTTCGGTCGAGGGCCTCTGCCCCTACCCCTTTGCACCCATCCAACCCTTTCCTACCACTCCCAGCTCTTACCCGTGCCACCCCTGTCACCCCTACACCTAACCCGTTTCTCACACACGAGAGTGATACAGCAAAGCTCAAAATTTGCATTGAGCTACTCAAGGGTATTCCGGGACTGGACCCATGGGACTTTTCATCGAGTCTCTTGAGGAAGGTCCAGGAGTGTCCGAGGAGTAACCGTGGCCACCTGGTCATGGAGCACATCATCCTCTACCTGATCTCTAATGGCAGTGCACCCGAATAGAGGACCACCAGTGCTGAAGGAGCTCACGGTCGCACTCTAGAACGCTAACGGAGTCGCGGGGAAGAAGGCTAAGCTCTAATGTTTCCTGGCAAAGCATCGTGTCGTTGTAATTCTGTTGGGAGAAACCCACTTGCGCTCCACAATGAGGTTCTCGTTAGCAGAGTTCATCTGCCATCGGAGTGACCGAGCGGGGGATTTGGGGCGGCGGTCCTGGTCCGGAGGGGCCTCGACCATCACGTTATCTCGCATCTTCCCCTCCAACACATGGAAGCATTGGCTACCCAACTGGTGACCTCGGCCGGCCTAGTGCGTCTCATCTCCATCTACTTCCCTCCCTACCGCTGGTTCGACCGGGCTACGAGGGCTGACATGGAGGTGCTGCTTCGAGGTACCACGATTGTTTTAATGGGTGGTGACTTCAACGCTAAGCACCCTTCATGGGGCTCTAGGATTAAGCGCGCTCGTGGCGGATTGCTCCTCGACGTCATAGATCTACACGGCTTGGTGGTTTCCGGCCTCCCACCCCTACCCACTTCTCTCTCAATCCCCGTGGTTTCCTGGACGTCCTATACTTTGTTATCTCCAGAAGAATCAGAAGGTGGTTAGTGCTGAAGTCTATCTGAGCTAGACTCGGATCACAACCCCGTACTTGTGAACCTGGGACGCGCAGTGTCCTTCATAGACCCCCCCGAAAAAACCGACCTTAAGTGCACTGACTGGGACAGGTTCACGAATTTGTTGAGAGAGAGAGGTTGGGACCCACCCCTACCTTCCGAACAGCAGCAGAAATCGATCACGGTGCGGAGTTCATAACTTCCGCCATCAAAGGGTCGCTCGAAGCTTCGACACCGAGGCACCGTCCTACGAGGGCGCCACAGGCTTCTTTGCACGATTCTATCCTCAAGCACGTCTGGGAGAAAAATCGACTTAGGAAGGCTCGGCAAATCTCGAGGAAACCGGTGGTCAAGGCGAACTGGAGCCGCAAAGTCCATGCGGCTCGCAAGATGGTCCAAGAATACGGAACAGTGTCTGGGAGGACAAGATTGAGAGCCTGTGTAGGACAGGTCCCTGTGGCGCATGACGAAAAACTTGATGTGGGTCCCCTCACCAAGGCCACCTATTGTAGGTCGTAACGGGGCGGCCAACTTCGACCAGTGAGAGGCCACCTTCACATTCCATACGTGACTTGAAGTTTGCGGAAGATTTGAGATACTCTCAGAGTTCCCATGTGCGGGAAGGTATTTCCGTAGTAATGTTATTTTTTCACAGGCCAGGATTGTGACCTCAAGTTTTACAATCAGGGTCAATTACCTGAGTTGCACAATCACAGATAGTATTGCGACAGCAAGTTTTTACCATCAAGGCTTGTGACACATAAGCACGGTGTTGAAAGTCCCCGCCAAGCTGTCACCAGTAGGTTGGGGAATACCTGTCCAAATTGCGACACCCTAATGACATGGGAGGAGTTATGATGTCACTGGGGAAAACCCGCATGGTTTCAACAGGAATAACACCCAGGTGAACTGAAAGTAGGTGAGGTCACAGGGTAAAAGGTAAATCTGTGCCTTGGGCTTATATAAAACTGTTGTTTAATACTCTCCTTTTATTCAAATTATGGTACATTTCCTATAATTCTACCTTATTCCTCTAAACACCATTAACGAAATTATGTGTATTACTCAAACGGGCGCTAAGAACAAGCTGAAAGTAGAATGTGTTTTTTTTTTGTTTTAAGTAGATTTTTAAATATAAAATAAAAGATAATTAATTGATCAAATCGTCTATAAATTATAATAAGCACTTAAGTTTTTTTTAAAGATATGAACTTTTTTTCATTTGAGTACTTGGACGTGATTTATTATTGTGGTTTACCCATCCTCTATCCATGCTAATGGTGATTCTTATTTGTAAAGGCCTACTTTGATTATAATATTGAAGTATTTTAACATAATATTTATAGATATATGATCTTACCAATTAAACTAGGCCGTTTAGTAGCAAGTTTGCTAAGCCTATCGATAATTATAAAAATAAGTCAAATATCATGTCCCATTGAGAAGTTTTCCCAGCACTCAATGAACCAACATACAATAATATTGTCAGCGCCTGTAATCTAGACTGTTCCGGCTCAAGCGCGCGCGCTCGGTCGCTCAAGTCTGGCCACCTCTCATTACAACCTCGCCCAGTTTGGCCGTACCCTTAGTTATAATAGCTCAAGTTTTTACACTAGCTAGTTAACTGCCGGTCACGGTGGCTCAGTGCTGAACTGAGTTTATCATTTGGCCGCTAGGGGAAACCCTACCTTAACATGGTGTGATATGGTCAAAACAAAAATTTTGCTTTGGTCAAAATAGATACAGTAGCATAAACCTAGCCTTGAGTATGGACTTAAGGGGCATCATGCCCCAGAAACTACTAAATGCTGCCCCTTTAACAATAAAGCTTGTGGTTCCATCTGTACTGGCACATCTATATGGACGAACCTTTTAATAGAATTAGCGACTTACACATGTGTATGTGTATGGATAAAAGGACACATTAGTTTTGATAACAGAGTAAGGCTCAATTATACACGGAATGAAATTAGCTCACAAACTCATTTGCAATTAATAAAGGATCCATTATAATCTTGCCATTAATTTATAGGTTTAACGGGGGTATTTTCAACAAATTTACAAAAAAAAATTGTTTTTCTTCTACGACTATTTTCTATGGGGTACTTCCAAGCGGCTCTATCTATAGATAAAGTTGTTTTAACTCATTTACTAAAGTGTAAAAAACGTGAATAAAATTAATTATGATTTGTTTTCTTAAACTTTTTGAACCATTGCTTCTTTTTTTCCTTGTATAGTATTTAAACGTAGACGAATACCAAATCGTAACTTTGGCGGAAATTTGAATAGTGATTTGAGGAATATGAGTTTTTATTTCCTTTCAGACTAATTTGATAAAATTATCTGTAGTTAGGTTAACATCATTAGTTGAATAAACACAAGACCAATCAGCTGTGGCCAGATTATTGTAAAGCTTGAAGTCGTCACCATGTTCATAATCAATATAATTATATGGTAGGGGTAGCATTATTTTAGTAGCAATGAATCCTTTTAGTGTAATCAGTACTATTTACTAATGATTGAGAGCTTTGTGTGCTACCAAATATAACACCAACAATAATAATATACATCAAAAGTGACAGCTTCAGATTCCATGACCAGCCAGACGCACGAATGAAAGTGAATCTAGTAACATTTCTAGCTGTCTTCCTATAGCATTTGGACTGTGTTTATGTGTGTACAGATATATGGGTATAATATGTTAGTGTGTGCACGTACACACATGATATATATGTATTGTGTGTGTGTGTTGTGTGTGTTGTGTGTGGTGTACGTACGTTCATGTTTGCATGTATGAATATAAATGTGTGTATTGAATATGTGTGAATATATGTATGCAGGAATGTGGCTGTGCATTCCTGACTAAATGGTTAAAACTTTTTTTTTTTTTAATTAGCTGTTTAAGAATATTTTATATCGGTGCGTTTTGGATCTGAAAGTAGAAACAACAAACCTAAGGATATTATTTTTAGTGGACCAACACAAAAATTGATATATTCAAAAAGCATTGTACATTTCCATTAAATTTAATTTATGTTTATAGGGGCAATTTGGAAAGTAATAGTTTCTAAGAGGCACGTTTAAAATTTATTTATTTAAACCTCACATTATTTTAGTTCTGAATAAATTAAAATTGGTAACTATAAAATATTTTGGCGTAATTTTTAAGTGTCTTTATATGAAATCATACACCAAAATTAATAATAGACCTACTTCCTAAACAATAAACTCAAAAGTTGTATTTTCTTCAAAAGACCTCGACAATTTCAAATATATTTAATTTTCTCATAGATAATATGGACATCGTAGTAAACACTGGGAAATGATAAGATTAGCTTACTAGTGGACTACCTTTTAACCCAGTATACAGGGTGTATTTTAATTGGTAACAAATAGTTTAGGGGCGTGTTTCCCATTGACCAATAACAATTACCAGTTTCCTTTGTCTAGTCAAAAACTATATGGAAATACCTAAGACCTAGGAAGCTTAAATTTTTCAGGATGGTAGCCCCTAACCAAAAAAATAGGGGACTACTTGTTGACAGAAAATTCAGATGGGGGCCCCCAACAAACTAAAAAGTATATACAAAAAAAGTTGTTTATATTAAAATATTCAATCGAGTAACTGTTTCCCACTTTCCTTTGAGTAAATATTTCCGCTTCTTTTGGAATTAAATTTTCAATACAAATATATAAAAAATAAAATTAATTTGATATATTAATTTATATATATTTTTTACACTGGTGAGCATGTAAGCTGCAAATTAAGACGTTTCTACATATGGTCACTAACCTTTTTAAGGTTCCTCCTTGCACTCTCCTGAACTAAATAAGGCGATCCCAGGTCAATTATTGCAATCAATAAATTAAAATAAATTAAATCTGAAAATTTCTTACCTAACATCTAGACCGAGTGCGCAAACAAACGCTATTTATCTAAGCATGTTAAGGTTTGTTTTCGTATATTTCTTGAGCCCTCTTGTTGAAATCAACAATTTTTTTATCATTTTTTTATCTTGGGGGAGCTTTTTACCAATTTTCCAAAGCTACATTTTTTTTTTTCCACACTGAAAGGTAAATTTTTTCTAAAACTTTGGAGTTATTTTCAAGCTACCTACCCCCAACCCTTTTCGGTTACTACATTCCAATTTGGAAATATTAAGACTTATTTGCTTATTTTTAAATATTTCCCCATACATCCTTTCAAACTTTCAACCACACGAAAATATTTTTTTATTAAAAATTTCCAAGTTCTTAAATTATTTTTTTTGGTTTTTTTTTATTTTGAAATTCTATTTTTTGTCAGACATCTTTTTTGGTTATCCGGAAGGTATATTTACTAGCATGCCAAATTTCCCTTTTTTTCCAAATGAAATTTTTTCCCGTTTTGTTTTTTTAAATTGGAGCCCTCATTTCTTCCCTTCTACGTGAATCTTGATTTTAAATTTATTTATATATAATATATTATATATAAATTTTAAACACCCTTTTCTATTATCTGTGAAATTTATATTTTCTCCTATCGAAAGATGGTTTTTTCTATAAGTTTTTTTTAATTTCTTCTCATTCCCCTTTTTTAATTTAAAATTCAAGAGATGATTTTTATTTTTTTTTAGATGTAATTTTTACCATTTCCCCCCAAATTTCAACGTTTTATCATGCCAATAAGGAGTTGATTAAATTTAGTTTTTTTTGGAAAATTTTAGTCATGCCCATTTTCTATAAAACCCAATTTTAAATTTTAAAAATTCACACTCTCCAGGGTTTTTTTGGGGTTTTTCCCTTTACTTTAACAACAACAAAAAATGAATTATTTTACGTACCTAGGATGTTAATATTTTTTTTTTTGGGAAATTTGAAGGGGAAAAGCTTTTCTTTTCTGGACTTTTTTATTTAGAAAAAATTTAATAATTTTTTTGAACCTTTTTGCGATCTGATCAGTCAGTCCTTACACTTGCCTGACACATTTT
>JBCFYV010004450.1:0-21658 GCA_039000515.1 Timema cristinae
GGCTCTGCCTAGTACTAGAGAGAGAAGCTCTTCACTGGGATAGTATTAGAGATAGAATCTCTCTACTGACCTACTACTAGGAGAAACTCTCAACTGACTAGTTAGAGAAGCTCTTCACTAGGCTAGTAATAAAGATAGAAGTTCTCAACTGACCTACTACTAGAGAGAGAAGCTCTTCACTAGGCTAGTAATAAAGCTAGAAGCTCTCAACTGACCTAATACTAGTGAAAGAAGCTACTTACTGACCTAGTACTAAAGGGGAAAGTTTTCTCTTGGCATAGTACTAGAGAGATAAGCTCTTTCCTTTGATGGTAGAAGAGAGCACTGCTTGCCTTTGATTGAAGATGAGTAATTTTTTTTTATTGTTTACAAAAATATTCTCCTGGTAGTCATTTAAATGTAATTCAAGCATCAGTGGGTTTAAAAAAAAAATCCCACACATGGCAGTGACCGTAACATGCATGTTAAACGTTCACTAGTTCATCTAATGGGGGTTGAAAGTCGGTATTTGTCCGAATTCATCCCATTGCTCTAGCTAGTGTAGTTCTTATTTGTGACGTCATAAATTTCGGAGGGAAGGAAGGGGAAGAGCTGCGGATGTCAGGTAAATATTCGGGTACCCGTCATTTGGCCTAAAAGGCATTTGGCCTAAAGTGTAGGCCTAAACGCCTTTAGGCCAAATGCCTTTTAGGCCAAATGACTTTAGGCCAAACGCCTTTTAGGCCAAATGCCTTTTAGGCCAAACGACTTTTTGTAAAGTTAATTTTTAGACCATTTATTAAAATATGTTTTGCTGTCTCGGAAACATTCGTTAAGATTTGTAGTGATGCTAATAGATGGCGAGGTGTGTAGTGTTTAGTTAAATAGTATATACTACCGTTTCAAAATATATAAGTCTTTTCTCAATTTACTACTTCCCAAGGTTATAGCAGCACGTCCATTAACCTGTAGTACCACTTTTGTATGTTGAACTTTTTACATTGCCAAGGTTTTGTTCTAATTTTTGACAAGCCATCTTGTTAATGTGGGGAGTGCCAGGCCACCACCGTGGTTCGGATTCCACGTTAAACTGTAGGTCCTTCATTTCATCTCACAATCACCCTACCATTACACATTAGCGTAAGTGCGTATAACCCGAACGGGTAGTAAGACGTGGTGCTAATAATAATAATTTTTGTACCGTTTTGTACCAGAAATAAAAAGTTTTGTACCCGTACCGTTTTTTATTAATTAGCACATACATGTGGTCACACCATTTTAATAATTTTGTTTTATTTTGAATTTTGATATATTTTTTTTAAGTGCCAAAGTATATTTTATCAGTCTTTCTAAGTATATTTGTTTATTAATTTTGCTAAATGAATTAATCAATCATTCATTTTTTATAATCATATTAACTTACTCGAGTTTGCCCACGGCTTCGCTCACATTTAAGTTGGGTAAATTATCTTATTTTAGCAAATCATCTAAACCAGGTTTTCTCAAACTCTATACTCTTGAGCCTTATATGAACATAAAATTAATTGTTATGACTCTTATTCTTAGAATAAAATAACTTTTTTTACGTTAAAATACAAAAATGAGACATTATTATTTAATTGATTTAATTATTTTCTGATAAGAGCTTTGTAGAAGTTTATAAAAATAGTAAGGTTTTGTAAGATATTAATTAATTTTATTGCTTCATAGGCCAAACAGAATATTAATTTTTTAGTCAATCATAATTTAGGCAATCGAAAGAAGTGAGAAATTGGTTCACACCTCATCTGAAATCCCTTCGCGCCTCGCAGTTGAGAAACCCTGATCTAAACTACCAAAAATACAATTTCAGACACGTATGAGGCGAAAACTTTGTATGTTGATGAAGCCACAAATTAACTACTACCTATAAGAAGTAAAATCTATTTTATAAATATATATATAATCTATTTTATATATATATGCAGTCTTTGCATCAATATTTGCTCGCTTACGCAGAGACATTGTTGAAATGAACACCAAAAGAAATAGTTTAAATTTACTAACTAAACATGAATTAATTTGAAAGAATCACTCTAGTATAAGCACCTCAGCTTATCAAATAAATTGTTCTGTTAGTAATTGTTTCTATTGGTTTTTGAAAATTTTCCCTTCTCCTCCCCATTCATAATTTCTCTAACTCCCATTTAAACACATAGTTTTAAGAATACTTTCTTTATCTATAGTTGTTCTTCTACCTGCCAGCCAAATTTCGATTTTAAACTATAGATAAAAGGTTTTTTATAACTCCACCCGCCCCTCCCTTGATTTCATGGAGTTACATTTTAAAATGCTCAGACTTATTAGTTATTTGGAGTGGTGCATTTACGGGCATGCCAAAATTTAATTTTTAACGACACTGCACTGAGATGTAGTAGTTTCTATTAATTTTGTAGATTTTGGATTCCTTATTCCCCAACCCACTTTGAGAATTTAGAGTCTAACGTTATTTTGGCTATCTGGATTTGATTTATCTTTATTTATCTGTCAAAATTTTATTTTTTTCCTAATCTCAAAAAGTTTTTTTCTCTATTATACTCCATCACACTATTTCTCAGAATGCAATTTTAAATAATAATAATAATAATAATTATTATTATTATTTATTATTATTATATAAATGTTATTTGTATTGTTTCCCATACCTAATTAATACATTTAAATTCTTTACAATACAGAGAAGTAATTAATATATTAGTTTTTGAAAATGTTGACCTCCAAGCTCCCCTTCCTCTGCAATACTCAACTCACTGAGAAATTTCAAATTTTAAGGTTTATTTGGTCATCTTGATGGGTCCTTCCTTATACTAAGGCTACTAGAGTTGTAGGAAGGCTCGTTCACTTTACCGCCGCAGCTCTACCTAGAGTAACCTCGATGCGTTCCTAGAAGAGTACTCGCTAGCGTTCCGTCTTATGGCGGTGCTAATATCAAACAAACAAGAAGAAAAAAAAGTTTGGCCGCCATTTTGAAGGTGTACTGGCTTTTGCTTTGTTTACTTCAAAGCTTAACTTTATGATAATATTTGTCTGCAATTTAATTTTATTTATTATTTATTTATGTGTTATTTTATATTTATCTTTAATTTTTTCTTAGTAATCTCTGATAAAGAATCGTAAGCTTTGGCGGGAATTCAAATTAAAGAAACCTTAAAAACTAACGTTTAAGCAATATAAAGTGACAATTTATATTACCCAAACATGAGCTATTATTAGATATGTGGAATCCCAGCCTCCACCGTGGTTCGGATTTCCAGTTAAACTGTAGGTCCTTCATTTCATCTCACAATCACCCTACCATTACACATTAGCGTAAGTGCGTATAACCCGAACGGGTAGTAAGACGCGGTTCTAATAATAATAATAATAATAATAATAATAATAATAATATTAGTTATATATATAAATTATTTAAATATGTAACTAAATGTTAATATCATATATACCTATATTTATATTTACCAATATTATATATATATATATGATAGATATTACCTATCTTATGTGTATAACATATATTTACTTATATTATGTATATTAATATATATCATATAATAAATATTTTATGATATGATTGTATTTATATTATATAATTTTTTATGATAAAATGATATATATTATACAATTTTTAATAACATTGATAGCTTTTATTTTTTATTAAATATTATTAAAAAATAAGCACACTTGAAACATTATGAAAAAATATCTGCTTCGGTGGCCACATGGTTTCAGGCATCACTCTCGCTATAAACTAGAATGTCGATGACAGGAAGATTTGGGTTAAGTTAGAATCCTAGTTGGGTGTACAGAGGATGGTTTTCCACTCTCTCCACGCAAATGCGGGTACACTTACTCTAAATTCATTTTTCTTCATCCCCAACTCATTACCCTAATTAGTACATATTTTGTATAACCTTAACAGGTGGTAAGATGTGGTGCTAAATATATTTTTGCTTAATAATTAAATCTAAAGATTTATTATATTATTTTGGTCCACTCATTATTCACAGAGTAGCTTAATTTGTTACGAAATATTTAGAAAACCAGTTAGAATTTGATGAAGCATCAAAGAAAAATAGCTCATAAAAAATTAAGCTACTCTGTGAATAATGAGTGGACCAAAATAATATAATAAATCTTTAGATTTAATTATTAAGCAAAAATATATTTAGCACCACATCTTACCACCTGTTAAGGTTATACATATATGTACTAATTAGGGTAATGAGTTGGGGATGAAGAAAAATGAATTTAGAGTAAGTGTACCCGCATTTGCGTGGAGAGAGTGGAAAACCACCCTCTGTACACCCAACAAGGATTCTAACTTAACCCAAATCTTCCTGTCATCGACATTCTAGTTTATAGCGAGAGTGATGCCTGAGACCATGCGGCCACCGAAGCAGATATTTTTTCATAATGTTTCAAGTGTGCTTATTTTTAATAATATTTTAATAAAAAACAAAAGCTATCTATGTTATTAAAAATATTATAATATATATCATTTTATCATAAAAAATTATATAATATAAATACAATCATATCATAAAATATTTATTATATGATATATATATTATATATACATAATATAAGTAAATATATGTTATACACATAAGATAGGTATATCTATCATATATATATATATTGTATTATAAATATAGGTATATATATATATATTATTTAACATATAGTTATATATTTAAATATATTATATATTAATATATTATATAAAACTAATATTATATTAGTAAATAATATATCTAATAATAGCTAATGTTTAGGTAATATAAATTGTCACTTTATATTGCTTAAACGTTAGATTTTAAGGTTTCTTTAATTTGAATTCCCGCCAAAGCTTACGATTTTTTATCAGAGATTACTAAGAGTTGTACAATTTTACAAAACTTTCCTCTTATTTTTTGTGAAGTTAAAGCTATTCTGATTTCATAAATGCTTGATTTATAATTTATTTAATAGTACAAATGGACTTTATTAATTTTTTAAATTCCATTTTCTCCATAAGAATACATTGTAGACTCTGACGTCATACCCCCACAATGGCATACTGCGAGTACTCATTATATCTAGGTTATTCTACTCTACCCTAACACGCAGCGCTGCTGTAACGTCTGCTCGTGAACTAGCCAAGCTTGCTTCTGTTCGGATCATGTGACTGTGTAGTGCAGCACTTTTTAAAATTATTATTCAGCACCACGTCTTACTACACGTTAGGGTTATACGCCTAAGTACTAATTACGCTAATGGATTAGGAATTGGGAAGGTTGAATTAGTGGAAGTGAACCAGCATTTGCGTGGAGGGAGAGTGGAAAACCATTGAGGAAAACCACCCCCAGTTCACCCGACCGAGATTCAAACCTCGATCTCCCCATCCTCAGCAGTTGAGCTCAACACGACTAGCGCGTTAGCTATCTACGCCACCGAGGCGGGTGCGCTCGTTACTAACTTCTTATTTATGTCAAGTATGCTTCCAAAGTCAATGTGAATAGTAAATGTTTGTATGTTTATTGTAAGCTTTCTTATTATTTATGCGTGAAGGGTTACGAAAAGTGTCATACCGATACTAAGAAAATGCCGGGTAAGCGTTGTATCGTTGCCGTATGCAATAAAAGTAATCTAAGAGATATGGTGTTATACACCATGACTTCCATAAAGATTCTGATGTCAGATGAAGATGTATTCCCTTCTGAACGAGATGGAAAATGGAGTCATGGTTCATATTTTATTTGCTCAGAACATTTTTTCACCTAATGAATATGAACAAGACCTTCAGCCCTAACTGCTGTAATTTCCTTAAAAAAGCAAATTAAAATCGCCCTTATTTGTGATGTCTCCGAAAATGTTATCCAAGGGGAAAATATATCACCCGTGAATCTAGGCATTGTATTAGATTTACGAAACAAATAGTAAGTGATTTCATGGCGGGTAAACATGTCACCCCCAATAGTTTTACTTTATGGAAAAGTCCCCTTCTATAGTGAATTTAATTATTTGTTTAAATAGTTTACTTAACTGCAAGATTTCACATATGCATTTTATAACCTTATTAAACAAATCGATCTTGCTTCATTAATGTGGACAGTAGTCTGGAAGAGAAATCTCCCCATGCAAGGTGGATATAGTTTTATGATATCCGTGCCATCTTAAAACATACTTTAGAAACATTATTTCTAAATTTAATAAATCACGTGGCTGTTTGACACACATAAATATGTTTTGTACAAGAACATAGTTTATTGTAGTACATGAACAAATGTATATAGTACGCAAGTTAATGAAAGAATTAAGGTATTTGGTGACGTAAGTGTTACCTTAAATTATGTGTTAACTTTTCAATATAAATTTAATAACCCTCTTGTAAGTAGGCCTATTCATTAAACCAATTTGTAGTATAGTGAAAATCTTGAATTTATATTAATGTTCAACTGAGTGTGTCAAACTATATATTTAAAGGGTAATATTAGATTCAGCTACATTTATGTTATATAAGTTGGTAATAATATATGCCCCCCTCAAAGTTGGAGATAATATGTGTGTCCTCCACCTATATCCCCCACCCGCCCCCCTCAGTTGGAAATAAAGTTGTCCTCTAAGATTGAAGTTCAAATCCCAGCCGGGTGTAACAAGGGTATTTTTCCCTAAAATGGTACCCCACTCTCAATATACGCAAATGTAGTACATTCAATCTAAAATGTAACATTCCTCATTCCTGGTTCATTAGGGTAAATTGATGTATGTGTACAACTCAAACGGGTAGTAAGTCACAATGGAAAAAAAAACTTATTGTGATGACTATCAAGAGTATCGGCGAAGCTTTATTAGTGTTGGGCGAGGTAGTTTGTAAAAACACTATTTTTAAGGAGTTTTTAGGTGATTGACTCCAAGCCAGTGGAAAATATTTGAAAATGGAATGCCACTAAAAGCTATTTGGGGTCTCCCTTAAGCATTTAGAAATAATAATAGATTGTTTTAGAATCTTTTTGAAGTTTGATGCAAACCATCTTTCAGCTTCAAATTCAAGTATATCAGAGGGAAGTTAACAAACTGGAGGAAGGCACATTTCGATGGGGGGAGAAAAATTTGGTAATACCCCACCCTATCAACCCTTCCCTCTTTCCCAGTTCACGCTCAATGAGTGACACTCGATATAAAACTAGTGACAGACACACCGTAGAATGTAGATTATTTCCTCAGAGTCTGACAAACTAACTTAAATCTAGAACAAATACAACATCCAGCCCCCTGACAGTTAATTCATCATTGTGAAAGGGGAAAAGCACAGTCAACCAATGATACGTTTTTCGGACATTCCGGGAATCGAACCCGGGACATTTAGCTCAGTATACAAACACGCTACCAACTGAGATAAAGTGTCGGACTGTGTATTGAAATCAACATTTAGTACGGTTTATGTGTTGTTAGCAAAATAATTCTATATTACGTGATAAAAAAATTACACCTCTGTACACAAATAAAAAACTGGTACGTTGGTATTAACGCTGTAAGCTACCTGGTCTCATAAGTCATCGCACTCAAAATATAACTTGTTTTTGAGTGACGCGGAGGTCGGGTGTAGTGTAGTTCTTCTTTTATATTCATTCATGTATTAAATTATAAAAGACTTGTGAGATTTAAATGTATTTATTGAATGATCATAATACTAGTGTAAATATTTTTATGAGAGTTCGGCCATTCATTTTTTCTGGTACAAAGGCTCCTTCGGTCTAAAATGTGAGAACCCCTGGTCTAAGTCAATATATGTTAATGCGTTGAATAACACGCTCTGGTAGCTTTGTCAGTTCGAAGTACTTTAGTATTAATTTTAACCGAAATTGGGTGGGGTGCGAGTGAAGTCTCTATAAGCGAGGTCCTCGGTGTAATAACCCATATCTTGTGTTAAGAGACTTAAAAACTAAAACGAACTTAATTACCAGAATGGTGGCTACTAGTTATATACATTTTCTTGTATACAATGTATGGAAGCTACTATGGTTGTGCTTTTTTCAAATGAGAATATAAGTGGCACTTTTAATATGTGTGTGTTTTGAATATAAAGTCTTAAACCAAGTCTTAAAAAGGAGCCTATGTATACGACTCATCTTCTGTGTCTAATGTTTTAGTTATAAAGTAAATAATTTATGTTTGTATTGAAATTATTAGGGGTTATGGGGGAAGGTGCCCCTTTTACTCCACCCATTGAGTGCGCCACTGGTTCTAAGTAAACGCTTAGTGAGAGGTCATTTTATCATAGATATAATTAATTTATAAAATATGATAGTCATTAAAATTGTTTTTATGAACTTATAATGCCCCTTTTTCTCGTCAAGTGAAAAAATCAAAAGTATATCCATTAGCCTTTATTTAATTAAAGGGTACTAAACTTTTAGTTCAAAACCCTTTTAAAAAGGTTTAGATTATATATATAATGTTAATAATGAATACTTTTTGAGCCAGTGTGTTAAAGGAGTCTCTCATTTTATATTATTAAGTCAATATAGTAAGTATAGTATTTATCTTAAAAATGTTAAATAAAGTTTAAATGTAATTATAATTATACAAAAATGTACATTTGTTATATTTGAATATGATGTATTTTCACTGTCTAAAATATGTTTTTCAAGTAAATAGAGTAAGCTCTAGTAGTGTTGTTTTTTCATTGTATCTTCACGCCAGTCAATGCTTTCCACATTTAATAGCAATTAGAAGGTAGGTATGAGGAAGATAAACATTATGAGAAGTACCCTCGTTTGCGTGGAAAAACGGGAAACCATTTAGGAAAAATTATCTTAAGTACACCGTGTAATTGAGCAGGCGTGGTATGCACATTTTTGTCCTCGATTCATTATTTTATAGTAAAAATCTTTCTTTCAAAAATGAAGATGAAATACATATTTAAAAAAATTAGATATCACTAAACTTGACACAAAAATATACAAATCAATACATTATTTAATCTATATAAAGCAAAGGATGAAGCAAGAGAGAGGTACCCGCCAACAACTCCTGAAACTCAAAACAAATTATGTTGGTGGGTTTGAAAAAGAACCAAAGGAAAGTTGCCGGGGAACAATGAATTTTTTTTATGGTTTACTTCAAGGTCGTTTCTATTATTAGGAACTGGAGGGAGGAAAGGACTGCTGCCTAAACCCACCCTTCAAAGTCTCTTGTAGAGTGCGACGGAGAAGAGAGAAAGAGAAGATTTAGCCTGTTTGCCACGTAACTCAAGTTTGCCCGCCACATTGCTGAAAAAAACCTTTTTTGTCTAATCGTTTGTGCTCTATTTGTGCTCATATGTGCCCGAACATGAACATTTGTGCTGTGAAACTGGCCAATTTAAGAAAATATTTAATGGGTGGGCCAACTTGAGCTCAAGCTAGCCCACCACATATTGAAAAACACAACATAACAAAATTTATTTAAGTCAATCCATTGTGCTCCATTTGTGCTCATATGTGCCCGAAAATGAACATTTGTGCTTTAAAATTAGAAAATCTAAAGAACAATTAATGTGGCGGGCTAACTTGAGTCTTCCTTATACCATAACCTGTAGAAAAATTGAATTCAAGCTGGCCCGCCCATTTTTAAATATCAATGTAACAAGATTCTGTTTTCACCATTCGTTTGTTTTTCGTTTGTGCTCATATGTGCCCAAAAATGAGTATATTTGTGCTCTATAATTAGAAAATCTAGAAAACAGTTAATGTGGTGGGCTAGCTTGAGCTCTAGTTGGATCGCCTTCATTAAATGTTATCTAAAAGGCCTAGATTCACAGCCCTAACGTTAATTTTCGGGCACATATAGAACAAACTAAGAACAAACGAATCGTGAATACAGAATTTTGTTACATTGATATTTAAAAATGTGGCTGGCCAGCTTGAACTATATTTTTCTACAGTTTATGATATAGGGAAGGTTCAAGTTAGCCCACCACATTAAATGTTCTCTAGATTTTCTAATTTTAAAGCACAAATGTTCATTTTCGGGCCAACAAATGGAACACAATGGATTGACTTAAATAAATGTTGTTATGTTGTGTTTTTCAATATGTGGCGGGCTAGCTTGAGCAAGTTGGCCCACCACATTAAATATTTTCTAAAATGGCCAGTTTAACAGCACAAATGTTCATGTTCGGGCACATATGAGCATAAATAGAACACAAACGATTAGACAAAAAAAGATTTTTTTTCGGCATAGTGGCGGGCCAACTTGAGTCACGTCTGTTTGCCTCTAGCTATAAGAGTGTCACTTTTTGGAATGGGAGAACACAAGCGATCCTAGCGGTGAGATATTTTTACCAACCAAAGCTCGTCAGATTATCCCTCTGGCCTCTGCTGCAGCCATTGGCATTTCGGAGGTCCACTTGCTTACATCGTACGTTTTTTTACCCTAGGAAGTTATCATCCTGTAAAGCTACCACATTGTGTATTTTTACGTTTTATGAAGACTTAAAAAAAGACCAACGACAATTCCATAAAATCTTTTGTATTTTTTTCACAAGATGAAATAATTCCTGAGAATGCTTTGCAAATTACTAGGAGGGAAATTAGTATATAGTTTTTAAAAAAGGACCTATTGTGTTAACATAGCCCATGTTGTTAATAATATCACCGTAATAAAAATAGTTACACTGTTTGAAAAAAATAACTGTACTAATTTTATATAATAATAGTTATAATAATTCTAACAATAATAATAGAGTTAAGGATCTAGTCAAAACCTAATTTAAGTTATTATATATATATATATAATATATATATATATATTAAACCATTGTAATATTTACTGGCAAAATTTATTTAATGCGTCACTTTTATTTATATATTAATTATTAATACAATAGATAAAAAAAATATGTTCATATATATCTCAGTAGCGCTAAACGAAAATCGGGCGTCACTTCAGACAAATTTAAAGTGGTGGGTTGAATATTGGTTTCCACTTTCATTTTGCCTTTCGGAATAAGTTGTCAAAAATCCCCATGATTTGAATGTACGCATATAATTTTACCGAGCGTAAACGATGCTGAGAATGGGATTTTCTTATTGTTTTTCGTTAACTTTATGACCGTGAGATATATTAACAAGGAAATAATATCGGAAATCTATATATAAAAAAGGTAATAAGTGTTTTGTGAACTACTGATCTAGTTGTATGTAGGATATTGTCAATGTTTTTAGAAATATTGTAACTACCTTGCATCAGTTGTGCTATCTATATTCAGATGAAACAACTAACAGTACCTTTTACTTTCCGAAGATAACCGAAGGTTTTAAATTTACATTTTAGGCCAAATGACTTTAGGCCAACTGCCTTTTAGGCCAACTGCCTTTAGGCCAAATGCCTTTAGGCCAAACGCCTTTAGGCCAAAGCCTTTAGGCCAAATGCCTTTTAGGCCAAACGCCTTTTAGGCTAAATGACTTTTGGTTTCATTTTTAGGCCAAATGCCTTTTAGGCCAACTGCCGCGTCCCCAAATATTCAAGCAGTCAAGTTACGACTTCTCTTGCCCGAAAGATGACGACTATAACCGAAGTCACTACCCCTCTCTCCCCCTTTCAAAACAGTGGGATGTTATGGAATGAAAGGGGATACTAATGCATTGTCACGGTACTGACTCCGTGCCTACACATCTACACACGACACAACTTCTAAAGTTATATTGTATACAATTTCAGGAAATAGAACGCGTCCTATATCTTGTACAACTTTTGAGTTGTAAACATGAAAACTTCGTCTGATAGTCTGTTACTTTTTTAAAAAAGAATGATTGTAAGAAAAACAGCTAAATTCTTGAAAACAAACAAATAATTATTATTGAATGTTAAACCCCAAATATAAAGGTTTTCAACTGTTTTAAGGAATATTAAAAAAATAAAAATAAAATTATTTTCATAATATTTAGGAATTAATAAGAAAATATTTACATTAAATATGTTGTTTTTAATTATAATTGTTCTTAATATTCTAAAGAGATTTTTTTAATGCTTTTTCACTATTAAAGTTCTTAAAAACTTCAATAATTCACTTCTAGGAGGTGCCATTTTTTAACTATATTTGTCGTTTCTATAAAAACTGTCAAGATAGATTATTAACAATTGACAAACACTAGGAGAATGGACGCCTTGCCCTGCTTCATGTGCTTAAGCAACGCACATAAACTTCTCTGCTTAGTTTGCTTGGGGCACCCTTAAGTTGAGTGAGTTCATTGAACTCTATTAAAGCTTGACAATCAAATATCCAAAGCTATTATGTGTGCTTTTATAGAGGATTACTCTATCTAGATATAATATTCTGAAAATTGAAAAATGACACCTGGACACGAGAATAGAACCCGGGGCGTTTGGCTTGCTTAGTGATAAGAGCAGTGGCGTACTAAGCCAAAGGTCCAGGATTCGATTCCCATGTCCAGGTGTTATTTTCAATTTTCAGAATCTACTAAAGCTTATTTAATTTAGTTTGTGTTGACCATACTCATTGCTAAAGAAAGGGATAATAGATTGGTCGCCAGTTGACCCGTCACACGGTCTGTGACATTTCGTGACAAACGGAGTGCTCGGTGATATTTCGTGACAAGTGGAGTGCTCTGTGATATTTCGTGACAAGTGGAGTGCTCGGTGACATTTCGTGCCAAGCGGCGTGCTCTGTGATATTTCGTGACAAGCGGAGTGCTCTGTGATATTTCGTGACAAGCGTAGTACTCTATGATATTTCGTGCCAAGTGGAGTGCTCTGTGACATTTCGTGCCAAGCGGCGTGCTCTGTGACATTTCGTGCCAAGCGGAGTGCTCTATGATATTTCGTGACAAGTGGAGTGCTCTGTGATATTTCGTGCCAAGTGGAGTGCTCGGTGACATTTCGTGCCAAGCGGCGTGCTCTATGATATTTCGTGACTAGTGGAGTGCTCTGTGACATTTCGTGACAAGTGGAGTGCTCTATGATATTTCGTGACAAGTGGAGTGCTCTGTGACATTTCGTGCCAAGCGGCGTGCTCTATGATATCTCGTGACAAGCGGAGTGCTCTGTGATATTTCGTGACAAGTGGAGTGCTCGGTGACATTTCGTGCCAAGCGGCGTGCTCTATGATATTTCGTGACAAGTGGAGTGCTCTGTGATATTTCGTGACAAGCGGAGTGCTCTGTGATATTTCGTGACAAGCGTAGTGCTCTATGATATTTCGTGCCAAGTGGAGTGCTCTATGACATTTCGTGACAAGCGGAGTGCTCTGTGATATTTCGTGACAAGCGTAGTGCTCTATGATATTTCGTGCCAAGTGGAGTGCTCTGTGACATTTCGTGCCAAGCGGCGTGCTCTGTGACATTTCGTGCCAAGCGGAGTGCTCTATGATATTTCGTGACAAGTGGAGTGCTCTGTGATATTTCGTGACAAGCGGAGTGCTCTGTGATATTTCGTGCCAAGTGGAGTGCTCGGTGACATTTCGTGCCAAGCGACGTGTTTGCTAGAGTAGTTTTTATTCGGACGCTCGCTTTGTGAGAATTGTTGCGGTCCCCGAATTGATCACGTGGTTGAGGCCTCTAGCCAATTCACTGGCGACGAGGAACTGAGGTTCTCCTATTTCTTTGTCACGGAGGCGCTATGTCCAACAATTACAGCTTGGTTTCTCGGAGAAGAGGAACTGGGGGTTCAAATCACGGCCAAGGGCAATCAGGTCAGTATTCCCAAATGGTGTCGCTAGGAAAAATATGATTACAAGAATATTTCAATTATAGATTTACTGAAGTAAGTATCAAACACTGAAGAAAATAGAAACAAACATAGCAAAGTATTTAAATGGGACACTTGGAGAGTGAATTGATCTCTTCACTTGGATGAGTCAAAGCAGAACATTCCCGAAAACAACAACAACGATGATGATGATGAGTGTGACGGTCAATAGAGAAACCACCTGCTACCACGTGTAACAGGTGATGCATGGTAATTAGAGCTGTGGCACACGTGACATGTTATCATAACAAGCATTATATACACCGCTGATCCATAACTTGACATTTTGAGGAAATATATTGTTGGCCTAAAGAAACCGCGTAAACGGATAATATGAACTGAACGCAAAGATAATTTAGAACCTTTTATGAAAATAAATTGTGTTTTAGCGGTACCTTAGGCTCAGGAAATATGTGCACATTGATAAATATTGTCTACATAGTATGAAATATAAATAATAGTCAGACCTGTTTACGTATTTAATTCACATGACTCAAGACAAATTATTTACCAAGTTGTACCAAGTCTTATTAGATTTATTCTAATCCTAATAACGTCAACCTCACTAGTCTGGTTAAACAGTGGTGTGTAAGTTGAGCTTTGATCTCCATCCGAAGCTACAAATATGTGCTTTTATCTAAAAAAAAAAAATATATCAATTTTCCTCCACGTAATTGAGGGTACATTTCCTCTAAACTTCTACCTTACTAATCATTGCCTCATAAGTGTAAATTATCAAATATCCGTAACGGCTATTCAAATTCTGAGCAGTTAAAATGGTACAAAACAATAATTTATATTAGACTTAATCAATATGTGTAAAATACAGCAATTTTTGTATTGCTATCACTCTTTTCTCATGTAATTAAACAAATTATTAACGGTTTTTTATTTATTTGTTCCTAATAACTTTTGAGCTAGGCCTAGGCTATGCATCGATTACTCTTAGAACACAAACTGACACACAACACAATTTGAATTGTGTTTCTATCTTGTCTACGATTTAGATGTCAGCGTTTCGAGGTTAAAAACAAACGCTAAACTGTATGAATCAAAGTAAGTCTGGATGAAGTCAGATTAACAGACTATAAATATAATATTAGACTACATGAATCAAAGTAAGCCTGGATGTAGTCAGATTAACAGACTATGAATATAAATATTAGACTACATGAATCAAAGTAAGCCTGGATGTTGTCATATTAACAGACTATAAATATAAATATTGTCAAAACATGTTTAAAATATCATGCTTGTTTAGGCCTAACCTCTCAACCAATAGTGTGAGTGCCCAATAGTGTGGCGCATGAATACATTCATTAAAGCACTTTTTTCTTTTACTGTCTTGTTGGCGTCATGTAACAGTCATGTTGAACTTTTACCGTGTGCGGTCTATTAAGTAAGATCAGTGTGTTCCAAACCTCAAATAAAACATTTAATCGGTTATGGGCCCAGGCACCCTAAAACTGCGTAAATATCCACGTAATATTTCGTAAAAAAACTGTCCGTCGGGTAATTCACAAGTCCGTTTTGTGAATTCGCGTTCGTGTTAGGAAGCGACGTGATTCGCCATTTATTTATATAGGTTCGCGCGATCAGCAAACAAAAATCTTTGTGTTTTGTGTTTGAAGTTATATAATCCGCGAGACCAAATTAGAAATAATGGCCGAAAAGTTTGACGTGGCACACGTAAATAAGTTCGACGGCAATAATTATCATCAATGGAAATTTCAAATGAAATGTGCCCTAAGGGCAAAAGGAGTCTTTGATGTTGCAAAAGGCGCCATAGAAAAGCCGGCAATAGACAAAGAGAAGGAACTAGAAAAGTGGAACAAAGACGATGCAATTGCTATGTTTACACTCACTACAGCAATGGAACTATCACAGATCACATTAGTTGAAAATTGTGATTCGTCTAAAGAAATGTTAGAGAAATTAGACTATCTTTGAGCAGAAATCAGAAATGAACAAAATGCTAGTCCACGAACGCTTTCATCAATACAAGATGGACGCCAACGACTCCATTGATCAGCATATTGCCAAGAATAAAAAATCTCGCGCGACATGTGAGAGAGACTGGTGAACAACTCAGCAATGTTACAATAATGACTAAAATTCTTGGTAGTCTACCTCCCAAATTTAGAAACTTCAGACAAGCTTGGCTTTCACTAGATGAGGCTAGACAGACAATCCCAAATATGACGGCACGTCTGTTGGATGAAGAGGCCAGTCTCACATCAAATGAACAATCGGAAAGTGCATTTTCATCTTCAACAAATTTGAAAAGCGATTTTCAAAAGTCTAATAACTCTCAAAAGTCCAATCAAAAACAAAAGAATAGATCAGAAAAACCAAGGGTAAAGTGCTATAATTGCCAAAGAAAAGGACATTACGCAGGTGACTGTCGTGCACCTAAGAAGCCCCGAGAAAACGGACAGCAAAACACACACAGTGACCGTTCCCAACAGGGTCATTTCTCAGCATTCAGTGCATAGAAGCAGGAGGTTATGCTTATGTCAGCAGTCACCACCGATGATAACTGGACAATGGACAGTGGCGCTTCTGCACACATGACTAATCGTCGTGATTATTTTTATAAGTTTGAAGAGACTGTAGACAATACGAGTGTCGTGCTTGGAAACAACCAAGGTCTTTCTGTGAAGGGAAGAGGAAGCATTAAAATAAAGAAATTTATCAGAGGTAATTGGTATGACTCAACTATCACAAATGTGTTGTATATTCCTGAACTAAGAAAAAGTATTTTCTCTGAAGGTGTAATAACTGAAAAAGGGATGAAGATCCTTAAGGAAGACAGATATGCAGAAGTTTACGAAAACGGTGAGCTAGTAGCAAGTGCGGTCCGTAAAACCAACAATCTGTATCAAATGTTATTCCATACAGTGATCCCACATCAAGATGTAGGCCTAAATTTCACTGCAAGTGGAAGTCTAAAATTGTGGCACGAGAGACTCGGACATATAAATAAGAGAACTCTGCGTGAAATGGTCACCAAAGGCTTGGTCGAAGGTGTAAATATTAATGACCTTGAAGATTTCTTCTGCAAGTCGTGTCAGTATGGCAAACAGCACAGGTTACCATTTTCGTCCTCAAAGCATGCCAAGGCCAAACCAGGCGAATTCATTTACAGTGACGTGTGTGGTCCAATGTCAACACCATCAGTTCAGGGTGCTAAATATTTTGTATTATTTAAGGATGACTGTTCAGGCTATCGTGTCGTATTTTTCATCAAGCACGAAGCGGATGTTGTTGTGTGTTTCAAAGATTTTGCAAACATGATAAAGAAGACCCTACACACTGACAATGGGACAGAATACTGTAATCAGGGAATGAAAGAGTATATGTCAAAACATGGAATTGAGTTTGAAACAACGGCACCTTATACTCCTGAGCAAAATGGTAGAGCCGAACGTGACATGAGAACCATAATGGAAAGTGCACGTTCAATGTTATATGCAAAGAATATGCCAACATATTTATGGGCAGAGGCAGTAAAACACAGCTGTTTACATTCTAAACAGGACTCCAACCTCTCAAGCACCAAACTCGACACCCTATGAAATATGGAGTGGAAAAAGGCCTGTAATGTCACATTTAAGAATCTTTGGCAGTGAGGCATACATGCATGTACCAAAGGAACTGCGAAACAAACTGGCGCCGAAAAGCAAGAAACTTACCCTTGTAGGATATGATAGAAATTCAACCAACTATCGTTTGCTGGATCAAAATACACAGAAAATTACAGTATCAAGAAATGTGATTTTCAATGAGAATTCAAGTAGTTTCATTCCTCAAAGAAATACTGTAGTCCCAGTAGTGATAGAAAACACACATCATTCTATTCAAAGAATTCAGCAGGAGGACGCAGGCCCTCAACATTCTGAACAGAACTATGAAGAACCCAGGCACATTGAAGCAAATTATGAGCTGCGACCAAGAGATGTCATCAGGCCCCCCAAACGCTATGAAGCTAACCTTGTGGAAATAGATGTACCACAGACCTACGAGGAAGCAATGAAGAGTCCCGATGCAGGACAGTGGACTGATGCAATCAAAGAAGAACTTGATGCGCTGGAAAAGAACAACACTTGGGTGCTAGTGTCATTACCTCCTGGTAAAAGTGCTATAGGTTCAAAATGGGTCTTCAAAGTAAAACGCACCAGTGATGGAAACATTTCACGATATAAATCAAGACTGTGCGCTAAAGGTTTCACACAGAAAGAAGGGGTCGACTACAATGACACATACTCTCCCACAACATGGTATGACTCTATACGAGTCTTACTCGCTATCGCAGCTCAACGAAACTATGAAATAATGCAGTTTGATGTGAAAACTGCATTTTTGTATGGTGAACTCAAGGAAGATATCTACATGCTTCCACCAGATGGAATCAATATTGACCAAAACCTTGTCTGCAAATTAAGAAAGTCACTATATGGCCTCAAACAATCATCGCGTTGTTGGAACGCAAAGTTTGACGGTTTCCTGAAAATGTTTGGATTCAGCCAAAGTACTGCAGATAAATGTGTTTATCGAGGGGATTTCAATAAATCAAAGGTTCTGCTTGCGTTATATATTGATGATGGGCTGACCATGGCTGAAAACCAAATGACACTACAACTTGTACTCGATAAACTGAAGACAACCTTTGAAGTCACAATCAGTGAACCAAATTACTTTGTGGGTCTAGAAATAACTCGAAATAATGTGAACGGATCAATATTTCTACATCAAGCCAACTATATCAAACAAATAATCAAGAGATTCAATCTTGAAGACTCTAAGCCAGTCAGTGTGCCTGCTGATCCACACACTCACTTGAGTTCAAACATAGGGGAAAATGAAGAAATAAAAGTACCCTATCGAGAAGCTGTTGGCAGCTTAATGTTTGCTGCAATAGTTAGTCGGCCAGACATTATGTATGCAGTTGGAAACGTGAGTAGATACTTGTCAAACTATGGACCAAGTCATTGGAATGCAGTCAAACGCATCTTAAAATACCTAAAAGATACATCCAGCTATGGCATTGAATTTACAAGGAATGAGAATCCACCCCCATAATGGGCTTCTCGGACTCTGATTTCGCAAAGGATTTAGACACCCGACGCTCCACAACTGGATACCTCTTTCAATTGAGTAATGGCCCTATAACATGGGCTAGTCAACGTCAACAAACTGTTTCCCTTTCCACTACCGAAGCTGAGTAAATCGCTGCATCAACTGCGGCCAAAGAAGTCATCTGGCTTAGACATCTTCTACTTGACATTGGGGAAACAGTGGTAGAGGCCACAGTTCTAGCGGTTGATAATCAGAGTGCAATGCGCCTTGTGCGAAACCCAGAGTTCCACAAGAGAACCAAAGACATAGACATACGTTACCACTTCATACGTGAGAAGTATGAGAACGGTGAGATTGACATCAAGCATGTACCCTCTGAGGACCAGTTAGCAGATATACTAACCAAACCTCTTCCACGTGATCGTTTTCAGACACTCCGTGGTGCAATTGGAATGACAAGACTGGAGAGCTAATAAATGCTTCTCATTGACATTGATATGTATATAAAGCTGTTTATTATTTTTGTTTTGTTTTTGAAGCTAATTAGTAACTAAACTTAAATAAGCCATATTTCTAACCATTTGCAACACTGTAAACAAGCATTCATTTAGTGGGAGTGTCAAAACATGTTTAAAATATCATGCTTGTTTAGGCCTAAACCTCTCAACCAATAGTGTGGCGCATGAATACATTCATTAAAGCACTTTTTTCTTTTACTGTCTTGTTGGCGTCATGTAACAGTCATGTTGAACTTTTACCGTGTGCGGTCTATTAAGTAAGAACAGTGTGTTCCAAACCTCAAATAAACATTTAATAAATAAATATTAGACTACATGAATCAACGTAAGCCTGGATGTAGTCAGATTAACAGACTATAAATAAATATAAATATTAGACTACATGAATCAAAGTAAGCCTGGATGTTGTCAGATTAACAGACTATAATATAAATATTAGACTACATGAATCAAAGTAAGCCTGGATGTTGTCAGACTAACAGACTATAAATATAAATATTAGACTACATGAATCAACGTAAGCCCGGATGTAGTCAGATTAACAGACTATAAATATAAATATTAACTACAGAATCAAAGTAAGCCTGATGTAGTCAGATTAACAGAATTAAATATAAATATTAGACTACATGAATCAACGTAAGCCTGGATGTAGTCTAATTAACAGACTATAAATATAAATATTAGACTACATGAATCAAGTAAGCCTGGATGTTGTCAGATTAACAGACTATAAATATAAATATTAGACTACATGAATCAAAGTAAGCCTGGAGTGTCAGATTAACAGACAAAATAAAAATATTAGACTACATGAATCACGTAAGCTGGATGTAGTTCAATTAACAGACTAAAATATAAATATTAGACTACAGGAATCAAAGTAAGCCGGGATGTAGTCAGATTAACAGAATATAAATATAAATATTTGAAATCGACCTAGAATTTGCTATTTTTAGCAAATGTCTATTTTAAGATAACAATAGAGAGAGCTAGTGTGGTGCACCGTACCATTTATTGTCTTTATTAAAACAATATTACTGTTTATAAAATATATATTACTTTCATTTCTTTACCATGTGCTCAACAACTTTATGTGGCAAACTGCAAAACTGTAAATTTATATCAATACTGCTTATTCTCCAAGACGGTAAAGTATACAATGTTACGCAAAAATTGGCGCTATCTTCACCAACATACGGCGTCCGTTTGGTTGACGAACATTAGCTCATTAGTGGTCAGATGACACGGAGATTTTTTTTTAGAAAATCCTTTTTCTAACCAATTTGCGACAGTGGGTTTTTATTAAAAGACCGTTATTTGATAAGTGGAAACTTCATGTGGCCATAATGGCAGAAATGAAAATACTACAATATGTATTTATCTTTGTACTGGATTGTATTTCTTAGGCTGTTTGGTTAATCTTATAAAATAAATTATACAGTAATCCATAAGAAAGGTATTATTGGAAGTTCTAATAACTTTTTAATTAATAAATCAAACCAAACATCTTTGTAAAACGACCAATTTTAGTGACTTTCGATCAATGTTGGTGGTGGAAAGCTGGCTTCCTAGTATCTAGCTGTGCAATGATAATATATATTAAGTGAGAGTTGTATTTACGATACGTAGTTAGATCATTCAAAATGAATGTAAAATCTTATCATTAACTTTATATTGAGTTAAATTTGAAAATATAACAATCTCCCTCGTAGTCGAGAACATAACAATATTATTCAATATGGTAGTAACACACACGTGGCTCAGTTTTACACGATTCATTACGTCAAGGACGTGTAGTCGACCCTACTTTCACACATCCATAAAACCTGCTTCGGTGGACGCATGGTCTAAGGAGTCAGTAGACTTGACTTCCTATGGCGGGGAGATCGGAGTTCGGATACCGGTTGAATGCACTCAGTGTTTTTTCCTAAATGATTTTCCAATCTACTCCACGCAAATATGGATAATCTTCCGTAAATAAAACCTCACTCGTCCAAAACACACCAGCGTAGCTAATAGTCTACATATGCGTACAACTTAAACTGTTAGAAAGAAGCGGCGAGGAAGGAAAGCAACTTTCCAAATAAAATATTATTAATCTTTGCCTGTGTGACAAAACAAGCATTTGGAAAAACTGAACCTCTTAGGGGTGATCTGATGAGAGAAACCGACAATGGAGTGACCTAACAATAACACCAGACTTCATATATGACTAGTTTTACAAAATATTCTCGAGAAAGTACTTGAAAATCATTATTCAATAAAGAATATATTGCAACCAATAATAGTGACAATGATGTTGTTTAGTC
>JBCFYV010004451.1:0-22433 GCA_039000515.1 Timema cristinae
TGATAAACTGAAAGGGAAAATGTATTAAATAATAAAATAAAGAAAATAGGCATAAAAAATAGTATAAACTGAATATGAAAGCAGAATCTTCTTTTAAAAGTCAACTGTCATCTTTAAAACTCCCGTCGTATGTATTTCACAAAAAAATATCTCTTTATTTCGTTTTTCACCCATTTCTGAGATCTCATTACTTTTACGTAATGTTCTAGTTTTCTTATTGACATAAGAATAACTCTAAAAATCGTGGTAGTGATGAAATGTTATCGTGCAATAAAAATCCGTTGACTTCGGCTGTGTTTAATCCCACAAACCTTGGATATAGAGTCGAGCACATTAACCAAACACCACTAAGTACACAGTTGTGATAGGGTAAAAATAGTACAGTTAAAATAAATCTACCTCATTTACTTGGAGGTAAAGTTGGAAATGATTAAATGATTCACGCTCAGTGTTGAGTTTGATGGTGATTTTATGCCTATATGCCTATATTTTCAACAATAACAACTCTTTGCAATGTCTTAATTTAATAATGAATAGCTGTTTCCTTGTTTGGTAGTCAATCCATCTAATGCATTGGTTCTTAATGTCACGTGACCCTTTGAGATTATGACAAAGACCATGGACCCCCTCTGCAAAATGCACTGATACAAAATTTTACACTATTTGTACTTGTTTAAGAGTAAAATGATTACATTGACATCAAAATGATAAAAACAACCTTTACAACAAATTATGTCTCTCACTTTACATATGCATACAGTAATAAAGAGTCACTTTTTATTAAAATAAACTTATATAAATCAAAATGAACGGCTAAAAATTGAAGTAAAATTCTGTTCAAAAGTAAAATTCAATAAGAGAGCTGATGTTTAATTTGAATAGGAACCTAAAGTTGTGGAGTTGTATTTGTCAGTGTAGCGCTTGACCTCCAATTTATTTAAGATTTTGTGATGATGGCAGAAAATGCTAAAAACCTTGCCTCACAAAGATACGGAATCAGGAGAATCGGATTGGGGAAAGAACACCAGAAATCTACAAAACTCTTTGGGTTAAATTATTGGTGAAAATTTTCCTTTGTCTTTAAATCAACGAGGACATCTTTGGCTAGGTACGGTATGTAAAATTGATTCTGCTTATATATATAAGAAAAGGATTTAAAATTAACGATTCAACTTGAAGATTTACTGAAAAGAAAAAACCTTCGAATTATGAATTTTTGCGATGTTTCCGGGTGTCTACAGATATTTGACTTCTGAGAACTTGACAAGGATTTATCAACCTCTATTCAAGCATGGGGAAACACTTCCTCAAGTTTTGAAAAGTCTTCAAGTATTGGAAAGTTCACATACTTACCACCTCCAATATACTCCTACAGAGTTGAAACTTAGCCAAAAAAGCTCGTAGTTTTTCGGAAGCATCCATAAAAGGTACATCAGTTTCATGAATTGAAAGATTTAATTAATCCTTGCTGCCAAAAATTTCTTAAATTTGAGCCAAGCAATTAATTAACTCCGATTTGTCAAATTGTATTGAGATTGGGCTTTCATTTTCTCTAAAATATTACTAAACTTATACCCAAATTTCATTCGAAATCTTCAATACCTGTGATTTGTAGGGCCAGAGCTATTTTATCAGATTAACTGAAGCCAATCCATGGAAACCTCAAGGGACTGTTGAACCCCAGTTCAGAGCCCCTGGATTAATGTGGGATTTTCACAAAAGGTTGGGCTGCCATTAGAAAGGGGAATGTAGGTAAGGAACTTGAATCTGAGGAAGGTGTACTAGGGTATTAGATCCCCCAAAATTTTGTATAATTCACCCGCCATGTAAATGAGGATATGTACCTATAGATCTAATATTCTTCATCCCAATCCCATTATTATAGATAAAAACAAAGTAGCTGGTGATATAAATTTAGCAGAAATATAGAATTTTTAATATTTCATAAGATTTTACATCAACAATTTCCCACTTCCTATCGAAGTAAATACAGTTATACTTCATATACAATTATAATTTAATTATTCCTGATCCATAAGTGTAGTATGGTGTGAACCAGAATAAATGTTAGAAAATAATCGTAGATTCTTTTTAAAAAAGTATAGTTTTAGCTGGTACAAAATCTCTAAAAACCAGATATAAGTAAACCCTCGTTGAATATCCTTTACAAAGAAAAAATATACATACTTACGTATTATATTGTAAACTAGCCCCCTTCCCTGTAAAAATATATTGTAAAGAATCCTGTAAAACAAAGCTTCAAATCATCCATCATGTCAATATAAAAAACAACTTTTTTCCCTTTAAAAAAAAAAAAATACAGTCCTACCATCACTGTATAGCCCCCTTCCTCTTTTTATCCTCCCTCCTATTTTCATCTCATTCCTCTTTCCTCACCCCTACCCCTCGCCCGCTTCAGCAAACCCACTTTCCCTTCAACAACTTTTTTTTTTCCAACGACTATATTATATACTATCGACATTTTTATTAGGAATAAATTAAATTTTCAAAATAGAATATAGCCTATGTTACTTGCTGATAATGTAGCTTTATATTGGTGAGATAATTTTTAAAATCAGTACAGTAGTTTTTGAGTTCATCCATTACAAACAAAAAAACAAAAAATCAAATATTTACTCTTTATATAATAGTATAGATATGTATAGGGACACAATTATTGGACAGTATTTTTTTAAGTTTGGGGTCATGTAAAACAAGGAGGGTTGAAAATGTTGGCGATTACAATGCTTTTTCTTAATGAGAAAGAAAAAATCTCTGAACAAGATAATTAAAATATCAACTAGCTTCAATGGCCAAATTGTCTTAGGCATCATTCTCGCAACCAAATAGACTGTCGATGATTGGATTATAAGAGTTTGATTCCTGGTCAGGAAAGCTAAGGGTTAATCTACCTTTAATTTGTTTCCACATTCTCTCCATGCAAATGCTGGTAGACCCATATTACTTCCTCATCTCTATAATCCGTAAATATGAGCGTAATTAGTAAAACGCCTGTAACCCGTACGTGTAGTAATACGTGGAAATTATTTAACTTTAAATATATTAAAAGTAATTTATATTTGTTTATTATGATCTGTTTACACCCTGTAGTAAATTCCACTTCAACAAAAAAAAAATCTAGAAAATCAAATAAGCATCAAATATGACGTTATTGCGTTGGATCAAGAACATAAAATATATTAAAACAACCCTTCTGACGTGTATTCATATAAGACTGTATCTAAATTGTTTTGGGGAAATTACATTTTTCCCCTTCGAATGACAAGACCCTTGAGTATATTTTATGTCACACACTCACAGTAACAAAAAAAAGTTGACACCTATCTTCTATTTCTTTATATAAGATTCCTTCCATCAACTCTAATGTAAAATATGACCCATTTCACGTTTTTTTCCCCCTATTTTTTTATCCAGAGAATTTTCAAGTGTTCATAGGTCTGAGGCTAAGCCCTGGCAAATCAAGAAGATATTGACCAGCTTGTAGCCAAGCCATAACCCCCCCCCCCCCACTTCCAACCCACCAACCTTTTTTTTTTTTTTTCTTTCTTCTTTACTTATCTGGACCAAAGTATCCCTGGCCTCTCCGATTTCCTTTCATCCTCACTATTTTTTTTTTTCAAAGGCTCCGGCAATCTTAAAAACAGAGGCAAAAAAAACAAAAAAACCAGTATGGACCCCACTAGGGTTCAAGTACAAGCAGATAAGGGACTTACGGGGGTTTTCCGGTTCTTTGTCTTTGAGTGTTATCCTTCAAGTTAGTGGAGGAGAAGCGAAATACACAACCAAATAAAAGATAGGAAGAGAAGAAGAATAAAAAAAACTGTAAAACAAAGTAAAATTGGAAGAGAAGAAATAAGCCGGAAAATGGGAAAACACAATTGGAATAAACCAAATATAGACTAATCTAATATTTGAGTAAATAAATATTTATTTACATTTGATGGATGTGAAAGGATGATTATATGGAGTAAATGAAAAAAAGGAACCAATAAAAAGGGACGTTATAATTTGGAGGTGAGGATAAGGAATGGTTAAAAAAGAGCGTTTTGAAATTTATAAATGTTAAATAGGTTGATTTAGTAGTATAGTAAAGAGGAAAACATAATTTATTTTATAATATAAGCCCATTAAAGTGAACTAATAATACCATTTGTACTTTTTCAAATATACTATTAAAAAGTGTTTAAATCAATTTGGTGTTTGACCTCAAGATTATGATTAACATTGCATTCTAGAATTTTTTATACAACCTTTTTTGATCTTTAGTCTTCCATGAAGACATGTTTCTGTGTTGAATGTTACATCATCTTCAGGTCTTATTTATGATGACGGCGATTTGTGTAAAATACATAATAATAATTCAAAATTTCACAAACCTTCCAGCAATATGTATATTAAACAAATCATCGTCATCATAAATATGACCTGAATATGGTATAACATATAACACCGAAACATATCGTCACAGAAGATTACAGATCAAATAAGGAGAAGAGAATAAAATAATAGAAAATAAGATTTAATTTGATCATTTAACCAATAAATATGAACATTGTTTCAAAAAATATGCTGTCCCTCTGTATGTCTTGTGGTCTCTTCATAAGGGTAGAACAAAAATGGATTTATGGATGCTGTTAAAAACTTGATATATAAATAATATATGGCCGAACATCAAAGTTATTCTTGATTTGATTTTAGAGATTAAGTTCAGATCAGCTTTAATGATTAATTTTTTTTAAATTCAAAATAAAATATAAAAATTGTTCTTAAGATATTTAAAAACAGAAAAAAAATGGGGAGTGCTTGACATGACTAATAGGAATGTTTATTTGTTTTTTCTAAATACAAGTTATTTGTGGGTAGTTCCTTGATTAAAGTTTTTTAAGAATTTAATTTAATAAAGAGGGCTTTTAAAGAAGAATATTTCGTATCAAAATAATGTTTATTATCCCCCACATAAATCTTTTTTCTCGTCACCACATCTTAACAACCGTTTGGATTGTGCGCAGAGGGGTTTAACCACGATCTCCCCATCATCGTTGGAGCGGTATATTAAGAGAACTAATTTATTAAAGATTCGGCCACTGAAGTAGGTAAAATTTAGTAAAGGAATTACCTATTTTTATTTTTCAGAAACTATTAAATAAATATATACAATAGTGAAATCAATTTTTTTAAATATTGAAATCAAATCTATATTTTTATAATTACAGATGTGCCAGTGAGCACGTAGAATAAACCCAAAAAATACAATTTTGTGACTATAGACCTATATTAGTTATTAATTATTAATTTATGATTTTTTCTTATATATTTAGTTATCAAATATTAGATTTTTAAATATTTTAATTTTTAATATTTGTTTAAAATATTTATTTTTTTAATTTAAAGCAGATCAATATATTTGTATCAAAGTTTTTAGCGTGTATTTTTGCCCTACATGACCAAAAGTAATCTTTATGATTACGGGCATTTAAAACCTATTAATTTTTAATTTTATTTTTATATAATCTAATCTCACCATATATTAAGGCTACGTGCATATTTAAATAATTACGTTATTGGAGTCGACCCTTAGATGATCCAACTGGGACTCGGAAGGCAATTTTTCCGTCATTAGCCCAGTCCAACACTTGAGTGACCACTTGGCCACTGAAGCGGGGGAAAATTCTATATATTTTAGTGAATGACCACTTGGCCACTAAAGCGGGGGAAACTCTATTTATTTTAGTGAATGACCACTTGGTCACTAAAGCAGGGGAAAATTCTATATATTTTAGTGAGTGACAACTTGGCCACTGAAGCTGGGAGAAAACTCCATGTATTTTAATGAGTGACCACTTGGCCACAGAAGTGGAGGGAAAACTCTATTTTAGTGAGAGACCACTTGGCTACTGAAGCTGGGGGGAAAACTATTTATTTTAGTGAGTGACCACTTGGCCACTGAAGCGAGAGGAAAACTCTATTTATTTTAAATATGCTTTCCTCTAACGATGATGAAAGGAAGTTTGAAGATCTGAGTGTTTGTTCTAGAACTATATTTTATCTGTCAGGGATGTAAAAGGAATGTATCGGGGACATTCGGATCCCCCTCCCCCTTTTCTAGTATTTGATTAGGTCAATATATAGACCTACATATACAAATTTATTTGGTATAAAGTTATAGTACAATTTTTAACAGACACCCGCCACCAATTAAAATCGGCTTCTTACACCTTTAGTAACTATATAACTTTTATTAAGGGCACCCCCTACTTAAAGGGAAATATCACTCTTCTATATCTCATGTAGGAATAGCAGGTATGAAGCAAAAAAACAAACAAATATACACGCATATATAACAAACAATAAATAAATATAATTATTCTTTAAATATATTCTAATAAGTTGATACCTTACTCTAAAAGATTTTTATTTGTTTACCTGTGTTTATTAACATTTACCATACATTCCGTTATGAGGACATTTTGATACCGTTCCAATAAATTTTGCCTTTAACAATATTTTAAAATAACAAAATTAATTACAAAAAACTTTATAAATAGCGTAGGATTTATGGACGCTTCTCGGTTAATCGTTTGCTATCCTCTTTATTTTACAAACGTAAACATTTGTTAAGAAAAACCTTTATTTATTTAAAATAGATTACAAATATGCCTTAAACCGTATCGGTAGTTGTATACTTATGTCCCTCTTGTGTTTGGCTGGATGGACAGGGACGTAAAGATAAGGTCTAAGTTCAAGTTTAGTTGTTCTAAATGATTGTTTTAAATGCTTTATAAATTTCTATCTATTCAAATGAAAATATACTATTCCATTAGCGTAATATTAATGTACGCGTGTAATGTGCAGTGTATGGTACGGATTATCTCGGCTCTTAACCAACAAAATATAAATGTATCCAAACAAAATAATATACATTAGCAGAGAGCCATACTAAAAAACAAAGAGCATTATATTCCACCAAATAAAATCAATGAAAGAGTAATAATATGCAATATTAGAAAAATATTAATAAAAGAGGAACATCTCTTGGTTCCCAAAAGAGTTTAACAATCAACTATTATATTTTTATTAAAAAAAATATTTTATTACAAGTTTTTGATTTTTAATAGTCTTAAAACATTGAAACAATAAGTTACTTCATATCTAAAAGATTGGTGGAGATATTATTAAAATTAGAAATTTATTCTTATGTGAACTACCTTCAAAGTAATGTTTATGGAATAAATTAAATACGAATAGTTATAAGTTATGTTAAACAATAATTATATACAAATTTTATTTAAAATTTTTTAAAGCAAGTTTCAATAAAAAAAATTTCTTTCTCTTTTCACCCATGAAAGCAAACTTACATTAGTTTTAAGGTTAAAATTCTAAAACAATCCTTGGAGTAGAATTTTGATCACAACTAAATACAGAGATTTAGCCTGTTCAATAAAATGATTTTGTCTTTTGACCGAGATACACAAACGTAGACCGACGGAATCGCAGACATAACTTTTTTGAGTTCGTGGTGTCATAAAATGTCGACAGCCATCAAAAACTTGAATTCAAATTTATTAATTTTTTACTATCACAATATTTCTTCTTTGTGAGAGGTCTAAAAAAAAAAGTAGAAAATAAGTTAATTTAAGTAATCTATCTTTCCCTTGACAACAGAAACCTCTATTGTTTTTCAAGAGCATAATCTCTTGAGAACAAAGATGACTTTTTTTCGAAGAAACATTTCCTTTTGAAATTTTCGGTTCATTTGGTAAAACGTGTTGCGAATGACATTTTCAAATAAACCCTCCTACAGTTTATATTCCAATCGCTAACGACTTTTAAGTCCATGCGTGTGTTTGAACGGAATGAGGAATTAGAAAGAAACGACTCAAAAGAAGACGAATGTCATTAATCATCTGAAGAAATCATAAGCCCTCTATTCTTTGCATCTAAAATATTTGGGAGAGCTTAGTCAAAATTTTTAAAAAAGGGCTGAGTATTCAAAGGACAGTAATTATCTGGACTACTCAAATTATAGATAATTTAATATTCAAGTTAATTTTCATGGAAATATTCTTTTTTATTTAAAATATATTGAAATAAATATAGTCATATATATAATATACTAACTTAGCTTAGTGGGATGAGAACCTTACTACTTCATTTAAAAAGGAAGTTTCTATTGTTTGAACTAATCTTTAATATATTTAAAAAACCTGTAAACGAAAATCGATATCTTTCATATCCTGATTTCTGTTTTATCTACTAAGTTTTTTTACCAATTTCCTGGAGATTGTAATTTTATTCTTGAATATATATGTTGATGTGAGGTCTAAATACATTTTCCACCCTTTCTCTACATACACATTAGTATAATACATCAAAATTCTATTTTATTCATCTTGAAAGATTTGAGAAATGTGATAGATATTTGTCTTTAAATTAATCTTTTTATAGCGTTTTTCATAAAGATTAATACTTTATTTTCCTAATAAGAATTAAATTAAAGTATTTTATTGATGGCCAATTGTTTAAAATGGCTAACTTACAATTGTTATATTATGAAAATTATTTTAATCTCATATAGTATGTTTTACCACTGACAAAGAAATAAGGATATAATTAATGCTCAAGGTTATAGAATATTTTCCCTACATTTTGTATTCTCTCCCCTAAGCCAGTCTATTTAGATTCACTCAATATTATAACTTCCTATTGTTATTTAATTAATGTAAATACATTTATACAGGTAGATAAATCTTTTTAGTACATTTTGGTTTACAACAAAAGGCTACAATCTTAAGGATGATTTAGGCTGAATTCTGAGTAGGTGAGATCATATAAGCTTTGAGACCAAATTTTAAACCTATTTTGAATAAATTTCCTTTGTACATCCTACCAGGATTCCCATCTCAATCTATCCATCATCGATTGACAAATAGGTGACCTGGTGGTCTAGGGGTAAGGTGTCGGACTTCTGTGCTGGCGGCCGGGGTTCAATCCTCGGTCCTGGCACAAATTTATCTGATTTCCTAACCCTTCCTTCACCTCCGACAAGACATCTTGTGAATGTGGGTAATGCCAGGCCTCCACCGTGGTTCGGATTCCACGTTAAACTGTAGGTCCTTCATTTCATCTCACAACCACCCTATCATTACACATTAGCGTAAGTGCGTATAACCCTAACGGGTAGTAAGATGCGGTGCTAATAATAATAATAATAATAATAATAATAATAATGATTGACAAATATATCTTGAAAGAAACTACTTTGACAATTCCACAACAAAAGAGACAAAATGAATTAAAACACGGAACACAATAATAATGATGAAACAAGATTATAAGGCTAGATATAAAACTCGTGTGCACTTAAACAAATCGGTTGGATCTCAATTTTGATTGGTATTTTCTAATTTAGTAAGAATTTATCTTTATAATAAAATTATTATCTTAAACCAGTGGATAAATTACATTTGGTTGTAGGAATATAATTAAAAACCCTTGAACTATTGCGTCAATTTACTACTACTGAACTGTCCAGGATACATATCTTTCTCAGTGTTGATCTTAATCTACAATTTAAGGCACGAATCTATTATTGACGTGTGGAAATATTCAAATACTCGAGCTAACATTGAAACCAAAGCAACCGGTGACACATGGTATGATTTTATCTCACTGAGTGTATATCCACACTATTCTGATAGTCTTACGAAATACAATTTTTCCTACAAGAATACTACTTAAAGTAGGAAAAAAAAGGCCTTTCAGGAGAACTACTTACTCTATGGCAGTGGAAGCTCGTTTGGTTCATTCCCGCAAATACAAAAGTACGTCAGATATTCCTTTCTTGAGCTAGTTGTATCCAGTCTATCTCATTACACCCTATCCCCTATCTTTAGACAGTTCTATCTAGTCCACCTCATTACGCCCTATCCCTATCTTGAGATAGTTATATCGAGTCTACCTTATTACATCATATCACTATATTCATCTGGTTCTATTCAGTCCAATCCATTAAACTATTTCTCTATCTGGAGATAGCTATAACCGTTCTGACCCATTAAACCCTATCCCTGTATTGAGATAGCTATATCCAGTCCACCTAGATACACCCTATCCATATATTGAGCTTGTTCTGTACAGTTCAACCACTATCCTTATATTGAAATATATCTATCCAGTTCACCTCGTTATACCCTATCTCTTTCAGATCCATTCTAATGTTATCCTCCCATATGCGTATAGGCCTTTACAATGGTCTCTTCCCTTTGGATTTGCCATTCGATATACTGAACAAGGATCCATATTATGCCATTCAAGCTGCATGTCCTGTCTATCATAATCTGAAAGATTTTATTATTCTAACAATGTATTGTGTCATTGAAATGAATTATGTAACTTCTTCCACTCCACTCTACATTATTTTGAGGTACTATTAACATATTTTCTTTAGGTCGAACAACGTGCATTTTTAATCTACTATTAGTGTTATTTTATATGTATGGATAATATCTATCAAAAGTGAAAGCTGCAACTAAAATGGCTATGCGTATGAAAAGATGAAGTATATATATAAAAATCTCATGGCCTCTAGATAATGTTTTCTCATAATATGCAAATTGAAATATAGTAGGTGTGGAGTAACTTTCGGTGGCCACTTGGTCTAAGCCACACGGTTGCAATAGACTGACAGATGATGACATAGGGTTTAGAATCCCGGTAGGGTGTAGGCCTACTAAAGTATTTTCCCCTCAAAAAATCGTCCACTTTTCATCCAAGAAAATGCGGGTACTTCTTTTAAATTGAATCTACCCTAGGCCTGACATATTTGTGTAATAAGTACTTATGCGTGTAGCCCAAACACGTGGCGGGACTCGGTACTTAAATTGTGCGATTTTATTGTTATGAATACTATATTTATATTAAATAATATGAATACTATATATCAAAGAAGAAAGTTTAAAGTGCCATCACTTGAGGTAGGTATGTAACTTTTATCTAATATTGTTTCTATCAACCTGATAGGTTTCTTTCTATTAAAATTTTAATCTAATTCACCATAGATCAAAACTCAAAGTGATAAACTATTTCCACTCTAACATAATGGTCGAAGTGTGTCGAGCAGAAATTCTGTAATTTGGTTATAGATGATCACGTATTCTGATCTCGTTTTTAGGCCAAAGCTTGAGTCTACACACTTGTTCAAAATCCCTTGTTGAATTTAATTTCACAAAAGCTTGTTTACAAATCATATTTAATGACCACAGTATTCGAGGGTGTGTCAGAGAATTGGCGTCAAACATCACCTAATCAAATAAACTCCTTCGTTTTGGTATCAGTTTGCGAATCATTAGCGGGGTATCTGTTTTAATCGCCATAACGCTAAATCACAATTTGCATAAACGCTTGTTTTGTCATGGAAATTAGCGAAAGCAAACGGCCTATTACCGTGGAGGATTTCTATGACTTCGGTGACATTAACATTTGAATGATGATACTTTGGTGGATATATTTTGTGTTAAACGTTTTGATGCAAGGTTTATACGATGTAATACTACTTTATATAGTGCTGTTAGAGATTATATACCTGCAGCCAAGAAATATAGAAGTGTATTTTCATAAAATTATAACTATCTACACTAATATTATAAAAAGTAAAGATTTGATATTTGTTTTTTTTGTTTGTAATGGATAAACTCAAAAACTACTGGACCTATTTTAAAAATTCTTTCACCAACATAAAGCTACATTATCAGCAAGTAACATAGGCTATATTTTATTTTGAAAATTTAATTTATTCTTCATAAAAATGTCGATAGTATATTATATATGGTCGTTGGAAAAAAAAAGTTGTCGAAGGGAAAGTGGGGTTGGTGAAGGGGGTGGGGGGGTAAGGGTGATGAAAGAGAAATAGATGTAGTGACGAGGAATGCAAAAAAAAAAGATTAAAATAAAATTTGGGGAAACGAGGGTAGTAAATGAAAGTGGTGGAAGCTGAAAAATTAATTTGATTTTAACAATTTGTTTGTATACACAATTCCTTTTGCACCTAGAGCAAACAAAATTATAGAGGAATGAGATGAAAATAGGAGGGAGGATAAAAAGAGGGAGGGGGCTAAACAGTGATGGTAGGACTGTATTTTCAAAAAAATAAGTAAAAATGTTTGGTTTTTATATTGACATGATGGATGATTTGAAGCTTTGTTTTACAGGATTATCTACAATATTTTTATACGGGGAAGGGGGCTAGAATTTTAATATATTTGAACACATCATTTCACTATTTGTTCGGGCTACACTAATATTTTTTACTAATTATCCTGTAACAACTTACATTGTAACAACACTCACCAACTCGGACAGACAACTGGGACAGCGATGTAACGACTTACATGGTAACAACACTCGCCAACTGGGACAGCCAACTGAGTCAACACGCGGCACTAGCTTGACCGGCGACCTACGCTCTCGCCAAATACATCGGACTGACTGAAGGCGTGTCCGCGCCTGCCGGCAACGAGGCTCGACCACGTGTTCGGCCAGCAGAGAAGATGGATAGAAGAGTTCCGCCTTCGCCGAGCTTCGAGAAGGTGCTAGGTGTTCGATATGAGTCTCGAACCTCTCCTCCCCCCTTGTTTGTAATGTTCTCCAACCTTCCTTTCCTTCGATCCGCCCCCCTTCTCTGAGAATTATATTTCGTATAAATACTAGCGGTACCGGGATCTCAGGTCACTTACTACCCCACCGGCTCGAGGATAAGAGGTGAGGGCAGCGACTGGGTTTCGGGGGATATTACCTTCCTACCAAATTTACTGTTTCGGCGTCATGGGGGGAACTCTTTCTAAATTACTATTTGGACTTTGTTATTAACCTATGTTTATTTGAATATTGACTATGCTACGCGCTTATCGCTGCTGGGAGTTAGACCGTCGCTTTCGCCACCGCTTATATCCAGGGTCTGGGCCCTATTCAAATGTACTTCATACATTTGCCAATATTAGCTTTTAGCCTGAGATTGTCAGGTCCTGGGTTCGAAACCCGGCTTATGTTATTTTCAAGTATAGCTGTTTCTGGGCTCATCTTTGTTCGCCAAGTTAAACGCCTAGGGTTGTTAAGTTATTATTACCTTGTGGCCTTGTTTGATTGCTATGACGTCACGTTTGCTACGGGCGTCTGTAAGAAAGATATATATTTATACTAGGGTGGATAACTTAAACGCTAGAGTAACCAGTTTAGGATCTAATCAATTTAACGAAGTAACCAAAGACCATGTCACTGAGATCCCGGACCGTTTCCTTTGATGGGTTTGATGTAACTTGTTTTGAGGAGGTAACGTTTATGTTTTCCTTTGATGTAATTGGTTTCCGCGATGGACGGAAAAGCGCGCTTCACGCGGTGTTGATTGTTTGCTCAGCTTGTTATTGTTTTTTTGACTAAATAAAATTATGTTCATTCAGGTAACTCTTTACCTAATTTACTGCCTCTCTCACCTTATAGATATTAAGGGGGGGGTTGCAAAATGGTAGCAGAGCGTGGTTAACGTGGTTAACATGGTTAATGTGGTTAATGTGGTTACATGGTTACATGGTTACGTGGTTACATGGTTGACATGGTTACATGATTGATGGTTACTGGTTAGTAATTATTGGCTTTATAATTTCGACGTTTATGTCTATATTGTGCTCTTGGTCCTTAGTTCATGCCTCGAACGACTATGGCTCTATAAGGTATGGGCTTGGAAAGATGCCGAGAAATTAAACAAAAAAGGGAAATATGCCAGAGGGTTATATTTTATGTAATACATTGTACTAATACCTATTTGTATCTTTTTTCATACTGTCATTGGCCATGGCTCCTCCGCTGAAACCAGACGATAAGCCATCAACCAAACTGACGAGATCTGATGTCTACAGACTGAACCGTGAACAACTCATCGCCGAGCTCCAAAATTGGTCCACCCCTACTCCACCCAACGCAACGGTGGGTGAGTTAAGGTCTATTTTATGCGAACTAGTGAGTGAGGTTGGGGAATCTCCGGCAGATTTTGGCATGGACACAGTTGCGAGTGGTGAACAACCGATGACGCCCTCCCCTCCCCCCGTCCTCCAAACGCCAGTGGTATCTGTTAAATGTCATAGTAAGGTACTATTGGAAATATTAGGTCGCATTCCTGTGTGTAGTGGTCAGAACTACACGGAGTTATTTAACTTCTTGGTTGAAATTAGCCGGGCATCCCGCCTTAAACTTGTTAGTGAGCCCGAGTTTTTGACATTGTGTTTGTCCAAAACGTCGGGATTCTTAACCGAATTATTTTCCGGGGTATTCAGGCAGGTTTATCAGTTAAGGCAGTAACTGACCAGATTCTTAATACGTTGTTACCTAGTAGAGTTAGACAGAAGTTATGCAGGGAGGTTGTGCATAGATTTCAGTTTCCTTGTGAAACTTTTAGGAACTTTGTTCTATCTATCACGGAGGCAGCTCGCGTACTCAATGCCGATCTTAAGGAGCCTGAACTTGTAAATATTATTTTGGAGAATGTGTCGCCGCTTACCAGGCGCCATTTTGTGTTCTCAAGTAAACCAACTTGTATACTTGATCTCTATGCCTTGGCTTCGCACGTTGAAGAGACTCGTCTCTCAGAAGAGGAATATCTCAATGCGCATGCGCCTGAGGTTGTAAGCCACGCGCGGTCGGGTTCAAATCCCGGAGCAAGTTCTCCTGTGCCGCTTATCGGCGCTCGTCCGCTCGGGAACCGTTCTAGGTACTTGGGGGGTAGTAACCCTGTGGGTGCTAACCAAGGGGGCCGCGGGCCTCGTGACATTTCTAGAGTTAGATGTTTCCGCTGCAATAGATTGGGGCACGTTCAGAGGGAGTGCAGGCAGGTAAACCAATTAAGGCGCGCTCGCGACCGTGGTACGGCCGCGTCTGTAAGTTTTATGCCGCGGATTTTGAATCCCATGGTTAATGTTTGTATTGGTCCTGTGGGATGTTTAGGGTTATTTGATACTGGGGCGAGCAACTCCTTCATTAGTGAGAAACTTCTTGGTATTATTGGGGGCAAAGTTAATATTATGTGTGAAGATATTGGCCCGAAATCGTACACTGTTGCGAATGGGCAATGTTTAATGGTAGACCATAAGGTACGTCTCTCCTTTAAAATTGACAGGTTTTCTTGGAAACGTTCCTTTTACGTAGTGCCGACCCCCCGTTTGACATGATTTTGGGGAACGATTTTTTGTTTGAGACCAACGCTAGGTTGGATATGGGAAAACGTATTGTCTCCTTTAGTTTTGCGCCAGGGGAATTTGTCTCGTTTGCGACCGAGAAAACGCCGCCATGCTTGTTTCCTTTGGATAGGGATAAAGAGGCCATTCAAAGGGTAGTTAACCGGTTTTCTGATGTAATCACTGATAGGTGGGGGAAATGCGACATTCTCCCTTACGACATTGTTGCTCTTGACAACATCCCCGTACGGTCAGGGCCATACTCATGCGCTCCTCCCAAAATGGAGATTTTTAGAGATCTGATTTTCGACTTGGAAAAAAAAGGGGTCATTCGCCCGTCTAAATCACCTTATGCCAGCCCCGCTTTCATTATTCCCCGCAAGGGCAAGGGGCATCGCCTCATTGTTGACTACAGGAAACTTAATAAGAAACTTGTTTTCGATCCTTATCCGATGCCTAGCCTAGAGTCGGCATTCCAACACCTTGGTAAAGCCAGGTATTACAGTCTCATTGATCTTAACGCTAGCTTCCTCCAATGCGCGCTCTCAGAGCCATCCAAGAAATTTACCGCCTTTGTAACTCCGTGGCAGGTTTATGAATTTAACCGCGTCCCGTTAGGCATTAGTTGCGGGGGACAAGCGCTTAGTAGAGTGTTAGATCATATTCTTGCCGACTTAAAATTTAAATTTGTTTTCAATTATCTCGATGATATTTGCATTTATAGTAATTCACTTCAGGACCATTTGCGTCACGTAGAAACTGTGTTAGAACGTCTGCGCTCTGCTGGACTCACTGTTAATCCTGAAAAGGTTACATGGGCTAAGGAGTCTGTCCCGTATCTGGGATATGTTATTTCCCGGGGAAATTTGCTCGTTGACCCTGAGCGAGTCAGGCCTATTCTTGGCTTCCCTACCCCGAAGAATTTAAAGGGAACTTCTAGGTTTTTGGGGATGTGCGCATATTACGCCAGGTTTATCCCCTCTTTCTCTGAGTTAGCCTACCCGCTAAACACCCTTAAGAAAAAGGGAGCTGTATTTGCGTGGGGTCGGGAACAAAATGATGCCTTTCTCGCCCTCAAACGGCACCTTGTCTCTCCGGCGGTATTGCGCATGCCCGACTTCTCCCTCCCTTTTATTTTACATGTTGATGCGTCGTCAATTGCCCTCGGCGCGGTGCTTTCGCAGCGAACCCCTGATGGATGTAGGCCGGTAGCGTTCGCCAGCAAGACCTTAAATGCTGCTGAGAAAAAGTACAGTACGTACGAAAAGGAATGCTTAGGTTGTGTTTTCGCAGTAGAAAAGTTCTCAGACTACCTAGAGCTTAGAAAGTTTGACCTGTATACAGACAACATGGCGCTGACCTGGCTATGGAACCACCCCAAACAGTTGGGTAAAATAGGCCGCTGGATCTGGAGGCTTTCTAGGTTTGACTTCACTACCCATCATGTCGCGGGTAAAGAGAATGTTGTAGCTGATGCATTGTCGCGGATGGCAGAGGATCTTGACCCTGTAGGAGATGAAGCGGAGGCGGGAACGCTAGGCGTGATTCACACCATCCCAGAATCTTTTATTTCAATTGGTGCTCATCAGGCCGAGGATGAATTTTGTAAACAGCTCGTAGATAGGATTAGAACTGGGGAAGTAGTTGGGAACTATCGCCTGCGCAAGGGTCTCTTAGTGACTAATATTAGGGGGAGACCCAAATACTATATTCCCGAGAAGCTCAGGCCTATGCTACTTAAGTATTTCCACGATTCTGTTTTGGGTGGGCATTGTGGGGTGCTCAAAACTGAGAAGAAAGTTTCCAAAGAGTTTTATTGGCCCAACTTGCCCAAGGACGTGAGGGAGTGGGTGCGCAAGTGTGAGGCCTGCCAAAGGGCCAAACCCTCACAAAACTCGAAATTTGGTTTTCATTCTGCTGACGTTGCCACACGCCCCTGGGAGAAAGTTTTTGTTGACTATGTTGGGCCCCTTACGCGTTCCTCCCAGGGCAACACGTCTATTTTGGTAGTGCTGGATGCATTTTCTAAATTTGTGGTGTTAATTCCCCTTAGGAACATGAAGGCATCTACGACTGTGAATGCCTTATCTAGGCGGGTGTGGGGCGTTCTAGGAACCCCTAAGGTTGTGGTTAGTGACAATGGCCCCTGTTTCCGTTCGAAGGCTTTCAAAGACATGTGCTTCTCGTGGGGGGTCAAACACGTGACCACCAGCCCATACTACCCCTCCCCCAACCACGTTGAGCGTTTTAATAGGAATTTAAATGTGGCGCTAACTATTTTCCACCACCAGGACCACTCTCATTGGGACAAGGACCTCGACTTTCTGAACGTCGCGTTCAACTCTGCGTACCACGAGTCAGTCGGAGCCACTCCTGCCTCGGTCTTCTTGAATAGGGATTTAAACCACCCCCTCTTAACTACGTGGGATGTTGACCCGCTCTTATCTGACGCCCATGACCGCCCCTTTGAAGAGAAGTGTGAACTCGCCTATAAAAATTTGTTAAAGTCTAGAAGGAAAGTAGCTGCTACTTACAATCGGGGACGTCTCCCCGTCCCGTTTAATGTGGGTGACAAAGTAGTTTGTAAATGCTTCCCCTTGAGCTCGGCGATGGACAAGACGTCGGCTAAGCTGGCATTCAAATGGAGTGGGCCATGGCACATCGACAAGTTCCTAACGCCCGTCTCAGTCCTACTAGTGGACATTGTGGACCCTTCTGTAACCCGCCGCGCCCACGTTAGCCACCTCAAGGCGGTGACGTAGTGAGTCCACGTCCTGTGCAAGAAGGCAGGACGTGTTATTGGTTAAGTATTATTTATGTGTATATGGAGTAAAATTTAGGAATTATCATAGGTTATTTAGGTATATAGTGTAAAGTTTAGGGTTTATTGTAGGTTATGCTTATTTGTTATATTGGACATTGATTCGAATCTTAGGGGTAGGCCTACCCGAACTTCTATATATATCTAATGGTTAGTGACTTATGTTTGAGTGTCGCTCTGGGAACTTGGAAGAATCCATACGCGTGTGTGCGCGCGTACTATATGAAAAAGGAAGATGATGCGGTGCTTGCCCTTGTAGAACACTCTTGTTCCTGTTGTGTCTACTTGGAGGCATAGCCTCATGTGGATGCGCACTAAGTGCCGTGATGAACTGGATTAGATGGACTGCGCCTGCCAGCAGCCGTGTCAGAGCATTGTAGACTGTACACTTATATTATTTTTGTAACTGTAGTTTATTTGTTCTCAGAGAGGTCTTCACCCTTCCCTCCCCTTCCCTTTTGGTTCGGGGCGAGATATCGAACGCGTCGTCTACAGAAGACGGAGGCTGGCTGGGCCGACTGATATGTGGGACGAGTCTCAGCTTCAATGGGTCGTCAGAAAGAAGGAGAGCGAGAGCGTCAGTGCCGTGCGTGTAGTACTCCGGCGTGAGCTACTCCAGGATCTGTCAGAGCGCCACTACCGGGTGGGCTTACTACTTGACCATGAGGCCGGCTATCCAAGGACTGTCATGAGGGTTCGTGTGGATCATCTCCCCATTGTCTGCCACTAACGGCAGGGAAGGTACCGCCCTGCCGTTACGCCTACTGCTGAGGACTCCTTCTGACATCCCGTCAGGGGGGGAGGATGTAACAACTTACATTGTAACAACACTCACCAACTCGGACAGACAACTGGGACAGCGATGTAACGACTTACATGGTAACAACACTCGCCAACTGGGACAGCCAACTGAGTCAACACGCGGCACTAGCTTGACCGGCGACCTACGCTCTCGCCAAATACATCGGACTGACTGAAGGCGTGTCCGCGCCTGCCGGCAACGAGGCTCGACCACGTGTTCGGCCAGCAGAGAAGATGGATAGAAGAGTTCCGCCTTCGCCGAGCTTCGAGAAGGTGCTAGGTGTTCGATATGAGTCTCGAACCTCTCCTCCCCCTTGTTTGTAATGTTCTCCAACCTTCCTTTCCTTCGATCCGCCCCCCTTCTCTGAGAATTATATTTCGTATAAATACTAGCGGTACCGGGATCTCAGGTCACTTACTACCCCACCGGCTCGAGGATAAGAGGTGAGGGCAGCGACTGGGTTTCGGGGGATATTACCTTCCTACCAAATTTACTGTTTCGGCGTCATGGGGGGAACTCTTTCTAAATTACTATTTGGACTTTGTTATTAACCTATGTTTATTTGAATATTGACTATGCTACGCGCTTATCGCTGCTGGGAGTTAGACCGTCGCTTTCGCCACCGCTTATATCCAGGGTCTGGGCCCTATTCAAATGTACTTCATACATTTGCCAATATTAGCTTTTAGCCTGAGATTGTCAGGTCCTGGGTTCGAAACCCGGCTTATGTTATTTTCAAGTATAGCTGTTTCTGGGCTCATCTTTGTTCGCCAAGTTAAACGCCTAGGGTTGTTAAGTTATTATTACCTTGTGGCCTTGTTTGATTGCTATGACGTCACGTTTGCTACGGGCGTCTGTAAGAAAGATATATATTTATACTAGGGTGGATAACTTAAACGCTAGAGTAACCAGTTTAGGATCTAATCAATTTAACGAAGTAACCAAAGACCATGTCACTGAGATCCCGGACCGTTTCCTTTGATGGGTTTGATGTAACTTGTTTTGAGGAGGTAACGTTTATGTTTTCCTTTGATGTAATTGGTTTCCGCGATGGACGGAAAAGCGCGCTTCACGCGGTGTTGATTGTTTGCTCAGCTTGTTATTGTTTTTTTGACTAAATAAAATTATGTTCATTCAGGTAACTCTTTACCTAATTTACTGCCTCTCTCACCTTATAGATATTAAGGGGGGGTTGCAATCCAAGTGGGTTAAAGATGATAAAAATTGAATTTAGATATGGTGTACTTATATTTTCATGGTATTAGAGTGGGAAACATTTTAGGAAAACCACCCTCAGTACACCCAACCGTAATTCAAACCCCGATCTTCCCATTGTTTATTTAATTGTTAAGCAAAACTCTGCTGATGATGACAAGATTGGAGTTCGAATTCAGCTTGGTTGTACTAAAGGTCATTTTTCTTCAGTTTATAATTTTCTCTCTCCTTTAACTAGATAATAATACAATCCTTAAAAACTTTACTTTAATCATCTCTAAGATATTGGAGTTATTAGTAACTGGTATTATGAATCTGTGCTTTAATCTAAAAAAAATGTAATTCCTCTTATTCTTGCATGCACCACGTCAACTACCCATTCAGAGCATCCAAATAAATACAATTGAATTATGAATAAGAAAGTAAATTTATGAATTTATTTTTCTTTGATTGTAGGAAGGGTAGGGAAATAATTCAGGACATCTGACTGGGATTAAAACAAAGAACTCTCGTCATTGTCAAACCAGACAAGACGAGATGGGCGCTTACTCCACATGATAAAGTGTGTTGTTTCAAGGTTTTCCCTTTCCACTTCATTTTGTTTACTATTATTATTATTATTATTATTATCACCGCGTCTTACTACCCGTTTGGGTTATACGCACTTACGCTAATGTGTAATGGTAGGGTGATTGTGAGATCAAAATGGGGGACCTACAGTTTAACGTGGGATCCGAGCCACGGTGGAGGCCTGGCATTCCCCACATTCACCAGTTGTAATTAATACACGTCTTGTCAGAGGTGAAGGAAGGGTTCGGTAATCAGATAAATCTCTGCCGGGACGGAGAATTGAACCCCGGACCCCCCTCCGAAGTCCGACACCTTACCCCTAGAACACCAGGTCACCTTTTAATTGATGGTGTAGATGTTAATTTTTGAATCTACATCATAATAACGTGAGTAAAGGTCTCATGTGGCCTTGATTATCGGTAACAGAGAGGTCGTTATTACATATTATTTAACCGCGTAAAAGTTCACCTTGTTAAGTAAGATACCAGCCCCTGTTTAGTAGACAAGCACGCTTGACAGAAGCGTCATGCGGAGTGTATATCCCGCAAATGGTTGGCGATCACACAATACGCTAAATCTAACAGATATAATTTCATGTATCTATTAGCCAAATTATACGATTTTTTTAATCGGAAGTTACATTTGACCGGGAAGGAATTGCTGTCCAGTTTTGAGTACCTTAATTGTAGACAATTAGCCGCTCTGGTGGAACAGAACATTGCCCGAGGTACACATATGGAGGTTGTCTACACGTCGTACCCACAAAGAGATGTACTAATGATAGTTTTAATGATGTTGTGGACTCAGAGTGATTCTTAACCTAACTTAATCCTAATAAGCCAAACCCTGGTAACCAATGGGAGTATTCCCGTAAAGTTAAATATACCCAAAGCACCAGCCGGGAATCTAACCCGGGACCCCTATACTCGTATACAGATGCACTTATCAATCAACAATGGGGGCTGGTTATATGATCTGTAGAACTGTTTTATGTTAAGCTGATGTCACTTTTGGTGGTCAAAATATTAACAACAACAAAATCTTTTAAATATTATACATCCTATATTGTTTAAAGGATTTTACATTTCTGAAAAACGAATTAATTAAATAACCGTTTGGATATTCCATTTTTGGTTGAATTGAAGTCTGTGGCTTACTTAATATGGCTGTACAAATGATGGTTTCAAAAAGACTGCGTTCACTTCATAAATAAAAATGGTGAATCGGAAAAAACTAGGTGTGTTCATTACTTTATACACACCATGTTCATTTGTGTTGATGCGCGTGTTTTTACAAAATAAAATGGATTCATCTCGAAACTAAAATGTGTGTTTCTCTTTAATTTAATTAAAAACTGTATCCAACAATTTTGGTGTCCAGTTAAAAGAAGATCAATAAATATGCAGTAATCTATAATGAAGTATTATTAGAAGTGTTTACTAATATTCTCAACTTATAATCTATTATCAGCAAGAAAATAATAGTAACAATACCTCTTCCTGGGGTGTTATCTAGGGGAATTATGTGTCTTGGCAGCGTCACTGGTGATCTCAAACCAAGATGAAAGATAAGTATTCCTGTGTGAGGTTAACTTCCTACCCCTGATAAAAATCTAAAATAGCTCAAAGACTCAAGGACTTTCCTCGTAACTGGACTAATAAGGCTATAACAACCCTAGCTCGAAAAAACGTACAAAGAGTTTGAAAATTTCGTACGAATTTAAGGATCGAAGTTTAAAACGAAAGGCCTCCAGGGATAATAAAAAGACCTAGAAGACCGAAGCCAA